>JASVER010000085.1:1923264-2101384 GCA_030449065.1 Oceanodroma leucorhoa | reverse complement strand
AATTTTGTTCTAGGCTTTGCCAAAATGTTTCTGGCAGCCTCATTGACTGCGTGGTTCAGTTGGAAGCTATTTTAAATAAACTCTGTATTTTTTCATTGTAAGAAAATACAGTAAAGTATATTATTAACAAGTTTAGTTAAAATTATTGTGTCTAATATTCTAAGTTATGCTTTAACAGCAGAAAATGTGGGGGTTACTGATTTGAATTTGGTCCAAACTGGTAATATCCAAAATTGCTGGCTTGCAAAGGGATCTCTGTGCATGCCTGTAAAAATGATTTTGAGATTAAATGCCCTGAGCAGGTGAAGGTTTTAGTTGGTCTTCATTGTCATTGCTTTGAATTAAGGCTATCTCGAGTTCTGGAGTGCAGCCCTGCGTTTTGTGTGTTACCCATTTCTTTGAATTTCTTTTTGAATTAGCTGTACACTCTAGAAYTTACCAGATTTTGACCAAAAAGGCTTCTTTTTTTCAGACTTTTCTGAATATCCCTAATGACTGTGCTCAGGAAAAAAATACCCAACCCAACAGCAACAAAAAAACCCTACCTCTAACTGTGTGAGTCTTGGTGTAAGAAGCACAGGCTGGAATGTGCAATTCTAAATATAGGGCCATTCATAATGAATGCTTTACTCTCCCCTGAATTTGATACCGTGTTGATAGTAGACGCACTCTCAATATATGTACAGGGAGTTATATCCTTACCTTTGAAAGCGTTCTCTCCAGTATACAGACAGATCAGGGTTAGCAGCTTTGTCTAAATCAGTCTGCTATTTTTCATTGTAATTCACTTATTTAAAGGTTTATTCATCTATTCATAATAGAGAGAAAGGTTTCCAGTTAGAATGTAGTTACTAACCAATATATATTGCTTCAGTTATTTGGCACATGMAGTTTTTTCTTTAGTTGCATAGCAGTCTCTTGAATAGTTTCTTTTAAAAAACAGATAAACTTATATTTATCTGTAGTTTCAAAAGCRGCTATTTTAATATGCCTGCAAAGAAAGGAAACAACAATCCTTGTATTTTTTTCTTTGTTGAATTAAAAGGCTATTTTYCCCCCCACCTTGATCATTGTCTGTTTTAAAACCACAAATAAACAGAATCCTGTGGCAATGTTCAGCAAACTGAATTTGCCACATAATTAAGCAGTAGCACAGACACTTCCAAGGCAAACAGGAAATCAGCGGTTACAATGGTTTAAGGAGAGCAGCAAAAGCACCATGAAATCATACTCTTGAATTAAAAGCCCTGAATACCATTTGTCACTGCTGCCTAATATTTAAGTGAAGGAGAATATTATTTTCTTTTATGTAGGTTTTAGATAAATTTAGTTCGTACTTCTGGGAATTTGGCATGTTCTACTACTGCTGTTAATATGTTGTTGGGAAAAAGAAGTTTTGGAAAAACCGAAGCGGTAGTGGAGGATGTGGAGGTAAGCAGAAATCTTTTTAATTACTGGAGTTGATACATCTTTTTTTGAAGAAGTGAACCTGGAGGCTATTATCTTGGGGGGCAAATTTGGACAAGGTAATTGGCTTTGACCTTTTGCCAGATGTCTAACAGTTCTTTTTCCCCTCTCCCTTGCGTCCAGATAAATGTCATGCCTTTAGGTTTTTGTTCCCTTGTTCTTGTTTCAAGTGTGGAGCTGCTTATGTAGCTAATCTGCTCTTAAAATTATTTCCACTTCTAACCCCAGTAGGACTCTCTTTTGGGGTATTCAGACAGAATTGACATAATTGGATTTCTGCCCAGATACTGTATTTAGATAGCTTTGGAGATGTCATTAATTTGACAGCTGCCATAGGAAATCTTTGTTTTGACTATTGTTACAGGGCCTGTAATGTTTCTATTGCATTTTCATTTGTAGTCTGCCACTGAATTGGTGTGATTAAAATGGGTAGAATAAGACACCATCAAATGTGTACAAGACATGAAAGGGAGAACATCAGTGCTGAAAACCTCAGAAGGTAGGCTGTTGCCAAATTTTATTTKGGTATTATGAGATTTTGGAATACCTAGTTATCTTTCAAACAGCAATAATAGCAGCGCCTGCAGCTAGGGCTGCTTTATGCTGCGGTGGAACCAAAGCTGTGTTAACGTTTCTCTTCTTGTCAACCTAAAGCAAAGTTTCTGGGGCAGTTCAGGCAAAAACTGCTTCAGCAGTTTCTGATGATTCACTTGGAAGATAAAGCAGGTGTTTTGGCAGACTCTGTTCTTGGGGAGTAGCAATCCTAGCAACTCAGGTGTTGGTTCCTTTTTGTGGATCTGAGGAACCTAGTGGTTTTGTTTTGRCCTGCACTTTGAAGGTGCTGATTTTGGGGACTGCCATTCTGCCATGTCCAAAGAGGACAGTCACAGTGCCACATGTCACAGACTAGCATGTACCACCTACCAAGTCGTGTAGGAATCAAAGCCACTTCTAAGTTCCAAGTGTTTGCCTTCCACTTACCTTTGGCTCTTAGTTGTGAATGCTTAGTTATGGTAGTTTTGTACTTGAACCGCATRAATTTTGTTGTTTTTCTTCAGTTGGGTCATCAGAGGAGACTCAGAAAACTTAAAACTTTAAAAACTTTTCCCAGCCTTTGATATACAAATATACTGGGACAAAAATGTCCTGCTCCTCCCAAGAGAGATCATTTTCATCAGTGCATTACTGAATCCTAACACCAGGTGCTATTTGAGCACATTCCAGTTTCAGTAAGGGATTTTGTGKTGTGGTCTTTGTTTTTTTCCCCCCCYCCCTCAATTTTAGTAATGGATTCCAGTTTAATGTCTGTTTATGTGAGTTCTGCAGCCTTGTGCTTTTCAACATGAAAAGGTAAATGAAATACCAAGTTTGAGTAAACAATAAATCTTTCTASTCTTTCTGCTGGTGGTGGTTGAGAGAGATTTCTTCAACTTGCTCCCTCAGCTGAAGTCATTATAAATTTCTTCACCCGAAGGCCAAGATGCCTGGACTTCTTTCTGCCATCCCTTCGAAGTGAAATGGCTCTTGTTTATGCTGACAGTTCTTCAGATGCAGTTTGCCTGACAGAACAGGGCAGAGCTTGCATACTCTTCAGAATAAGATACCCTACTTGGACAGTAATGCCTACAGCATCCTTATATACCTGGTGGCTCTGCACGTGGAGGAAGGGTAAAACCCAAACATCCTCAGTGAAGAGGCTCAGGTGCAGGGAGTGATTGCTGTAGCTGTTGGTGATGACRGCTTTTACAGCAGTTGGGGAGTGCCCAGACCAGGCCTTGTTCTGTCAGCGTAACGTATCAAGTTGGCACTTTGCAGTTTGAGAGTTACCAAGAAGTTTCTGACAATGTTTTCCGTGAAGACRTCAGTCAGGTTCTACTCTGTGCATTTTTTCCAATTCCCTGTATCTGCCTGGTGGTTTCAAAGACAACCRCTGACCTTGACCTATCCCTCTTAACGTCATCTTATCCATATATTTTAGCATCGAGACAGTAGTGGCTCTATTATTTGAAATTCAGACAGTGCCACGTTAAATGTATGCATGGCAAAGATTTTATTTGGACTAAGAAAGAATGAATAATTTACCAGAACAGGAGCTCTAGTAAGGATTGCAGTCAGCCYTTAACTTTGAATTGCCAGTGGGCTAAGTCTGCCTTACTTGACTCTACTGTATTAGTGATCTGTAGTCTTTCTGTAGCCCCTGTTACAGTCCATTTTCTGTTGCGTCTCACCCCAAAGCAAATCTTCTCTAACTGTGTAGATGTGAGATTTATTTGCTTATTTTAAACATTAGTCTCCCTAGCCAAGAGTCCTACACAGGCGTCTCTGCCTAGTGTTTCTCTGAGTTAGCGTTGCATCCTTCTGTGGTAGCTAATTCATCGGAATCTGTGGTTTTCACTTCTCCAAAAGGCATCTGTGAATGTCTTTTTCCAGTGGAGGTGTGCGTTTTCAGTAATTTACATGTGCAGATTACTAAATTACTGTAAAGAGTATATTAATATACTGTTTGTAGTCATCTTTCACAGCCCTGAAATCCACAAGTATTGAATTAAAAGCTCTGACTCTAGTAGAGAGGTTTGGAAGAACTGATATGATTCAGTGGGTCGTATATGTCTTTATGTAAAACATTTTAATGGCAAAGATGCAATAGGAAAATAGATTTGTGAAGGAGCTGCTTGGGCTAATGAGCTGTTCTCAAAGATTCTGAGCTGATTTTACTTAATGGAAAAGACTGTCATTGTGCAGTTTTTACAAACAAAAAAACCTGAATATCAGTCAGGAAAAGGCTGAAGTTCCAYCAGAATGCATTATTAAACTCTATGTACAAAATACTAATTTCTAAAGTGCTGAAGAAAGTTGTCTAACTATAGATGCTAAAAGGTTTCTAAAAATGAAATCTGTAATTTGAATAATAAGGTAACCTATTAAGGAAAACAGAATAATTATCTTGTGTTCAAACCATGGCCTGAGAAGCTTGCTTAGTTAAGCACCACCTAAGGTTGAAGTCTAATCCTTTCATTTCCTTAAAGATACTGTGAGACAAAGTTTAACAACAGCCTTGGTACGTATAGTTGTATAGTTCCATTTCTGCTTATCTATCTGCAATTATAATTGGTAATTCAGGTCTTTCAGCACACATTTGTAAGGGTTCTTGAGAAGCTTAGAGCTGTCCTAAGCATAAATCAAGACCTTTGTTGCTTCTCCTATGTGGGCTTTAGGGATATTTATACATGCGCTTACGTAGCCAGCTTAAATAAGGAAAATTAGAAAGGTTGTGAGTTCCTATTCCTTATTGTAAATAGAAGAGAAAAAATTGGGGAATTGAGATAAAATGGAGTTTGAATACTTCACCTTTCACAGATGGCTCTTGAATAGGAGTGCTTGAAAAACCTGGGRCTATTTTGGTGGCAGGGTACCTTTGTTGGGAGCCTCCTTCAGCTTACAGAGAGTGACTGKACATGGCTTGCATTTATTCTGATGCCCAGTTATCAGTCTGAAAGACAGGTGTGTGGGGATTTTTGTTTGGTTTTGAGAYTGCAATATTACATTTCCTCTCAAAGAGTTTGTAGCCTTGCTGGGGGGAGGTTTCCTGGCCTACCATTCACGGTTTCTCCACTCTGCTTTGTGAGTTTTTTCTTTCTCATGCAGGGACTGCCCTGGAATTTTGCAGCTCAGCATTATCAAATTTGAATTAGGTCAATATCAGTAAGTATCAAGATGGAAAATCCTGCTTAAGCCAGGAATTAAAAAAATTGTATACTAGAGTGAGTTTAGGTAGAAATTTGGTATCAGTATTAGGTTTTTTAGTAGCTCAGACTTCTGGGGGAAACTTCTAGCTGAGAGAATGTGATTCCTCTTAATAAAATGATGTGAATCTGTACAATATATATTGTAGAATTCTTAGTAGATGCAGTCACTAACAGATGTAACCCTCCTCATTTCTTTCCAATTTAAAAAGRTGCTAGTCATGCATGTATTTGGATTGCAACTACAGAGGAAGCTGGCGATGGAAGTTGGTTTTTGAAATTCAGTATTTATTTTAAATGTTGATATTATTTAGACAATCAACTACTTGTATTTCATGAGTAGATTGGGACTTGGTGGTTGTGCAAATAGATGTAAAAAATGTTCTTGTTTTTTGAAAACGTATCGTGTATATACCAGAGTCTGCAGAGGATATGCATTTGACTGCAGGAGGTAAATGAGAATGTAGGTCAGCATAGCCTCTGACTGCATGTCGTTAAAGTGTGAGCCATTGCACGCTTTCTCTAGCTGCGTTCCTCTCCCTCCCACCCCCCAAGTATATGTTTATTAAAAAAAAAAAAAAATGTTTTTTGAGTGACCAATGATACATGTCTAATCGCTTCCTCTTCGATACATCCAGCGTGGCCGGAGGCGTACTACAGCTCTTGCATGCCAGATAGGAGCACAGAGAAGATACACAACCTCCTGCCTGTGCATTGTTCAGAAGAGACCTGAATTTCTTAAGCTAACCCTTACAGCCTCTGGTGATGGCTCCAAACCTGGACCGCTTAAAAAAGCCCATTTAAACACAGAAGTTTGTCTTTGCTTCAAGAGCTAGTCTCATTTCCACAGCTGGCATACAGGCTTAAATCTTTTCCAGCGTTTTAAGTATCTGGCCGTCTGTTCTGCATGCAAGGCAGTGAACCTGTTCTTGTGCCCCATTTCACTTGCTTCCTCGCCGTTAAGGAACCGCAGTCTTAAGAGAAGCAAAGCTTAGTTGTGTGGAGTATATAGCATGAAAGGATTTTAATTTTTTTGTTTGTTTTCAGAATGTTATACACATTGTAATGMAACGTTGCAATTTGCTGCCTTTTTGAAACCTTAAATACCATGTGAATCCAGTCTTGCTTTCTGTTTTCTTCCTGTGTTTCATACTTAGTTTTAAAATGTAGTATTCAATGAGTGCCTTGACTTACCGAATTAAAGAATAGTTGTGTATTTTAACATTACCATTTTCKTAGCTTTAGAAGAGGGTAATATTAAGTGAGGTTTGTGAAGATATATATGACTAGGAGGTTAAAATACTAAGCATATACTAGAGTCTTGAATGAATTTGGTGGGTTTCTTTTCCCTTTAAGCAAATTCAGGCATTGAGCTTTTGAGTGCTTAGGCTGATCTGTCTACTGCTCTGTGGAACTGGAATGTGCTTGCCCAATTGTCTGCATAGTTAAAATATTTTGAACATAGCCTATTTTGATGTAACTTCATTTGAAATATCTGCCTAATGGAGACGTCTTAATGGAATACTTTAATAGCCCAAAGTGGTTACCTGCAATTGCTCCAGCGTATTTCAGTCAATTACAAATGAAGGCAATATTTAATGTTGGAGTGGAGCTAGATGGTGTAATGAACTGGCAGATTGCCAGCTTGATCTTCTCCACAGGAGAATTTGTATTAATGTGATGCTTTTCATTTGTTCTCCAGAAGGTCACCAGTAATACGTCAGTTGTTGAATTTTATCATAGTTATTGGAGTCACTTGAATGCCTTACCATTGGAGTTAAAATTCCCACTCTGTGCAGTACAGGTTTATGGTCAGGTCATTCTTGTGTATTAGCATATTAAGTATCAAAGAGATTATTTTAGCTATTTCATGTCAGAATTTAAATAGGAGGTGATCAAGTATTGGGAAGAGAGCCTGAGAGACTTGTCATTGAAATAGTCATTGTAAGGCTGAATCTGGATTTTAGCCATGGGGATAAAGAAAATGGGGCACATTAGAGCTATTAGTGAAAGGAAAGGTGGTTAATAACTTTTTATGTTACTTGTAATATAATCATTACAAGAGCACTAATTTATTCTTAAGGTTGTAATCTTTAAAGATTACACAGTTAAATATAAGGTGCTTATTATATTAGATGTTACTGATATTTGTCTTCTGGTGCTTGTTTGCAAGCATCAAGTTCAAACTTTTATTTCTGACTATTCAAAAGTGCTTTTTTACTGTGGAACCTGTATAGTCCTTGTGTTCAGAAGACCTTGGTCTAGAAAACGAACGAGAGCGACTGAGGTTGCTGTTCAAACGTAGACAAATTTGTCTTTCTACCTTGCATGTTTGTAATCACGTGTTCATCCAATTCCTATACTCTGCCATTCCTGTTCCTTGTTGTCGTCTTCTGTTCCGCTGCTCTGGGCCTCACGGTAAGCATAGGATGTGAAGGCAGTCATGAGTGGTAAGGAACCGTGTCAGTGGGGCTGACATTACTGCAGTAGTATTGGTATTAGGATTGAGATACGACAAATGGATGTCACACTAGATGGTACAGAAGTGATGGGCACTGGTGATGCCATGGGACACAACTGCCCAGCTCTGTGGCTCCGTTTGCCTTGCTGCCTTTCAAAAAAGCTGACTTTGTTTCCCAAGTTTTCTAATGTTGCACCAATTTTGGGTGGACAGTAAGTGTTTGCCATGTGTGCTYCAGGGCTTTTGAAGGTTGATGGAGATTATTTTGTACTCTCAAAGTTTAACTATTCATTCCCCAGCCTGGCTTTGCTATCAAATACAGCTGTCAGAGTCCTGACTGGTAGGACGTAGCAGCAGAACCAGAAAACCCCACCTACGGTGCAAACCCTCTGCCTGGGCGCAGATAGTCCCAAACCCTAACCACTGTTTCCATTTACTGCCCTTTCAGAAGAAAGATTTTGAACTTCTATAACTGAAAGATTGTTTCAAGGAACATATTTACAGTATAAGCGAATTATTTGCGGTCTGGGTTTCCATCCTGAGTTTGAGTCACTCTGCAAGTCACAACGTTGCAGGCAAARCTCTGGGCTGCGGGGGTGTGTGATGGAAATTGGTTACTCTTCTGGGGAAGTGAGTCTTAATGTGACTCGTAGCAGAAAACTTCCTCTGGCTCTTCCGTAGCAAAGTGAAGTTCTTTACCAGTAGAAAAATAGTAAAGGAGGTCGGTCACAATGCAACGGAATTGAGCCCAGAGAGGACAGAGACCAGTCTGCATCTTGCACTCATGTGTCTCTTGGATTAACAGAGTTTTATTTCAATCAAAGTGTTGGTAGGAATGATGTTTTCTTGTGCATCTTCTTCCTTTGACTCTTTGCACTAACACCATTAACGTTCTGAGCTACTTTTAATGTATGTTAATTGAGYTGCGAAAATAAAACCATTCTTGCTGTACAGAAGGAAGTTAGCATTGTTATATTGAGATAAACACATGACTCATTATTTTCTTATGTGTTTAGATGGAATTTGGACTCTTATTTTCCCCAAGTGTACTTTCTCTCCAGTTGACTAATAAACACAAGGTTAGTTTTTCAGGTATTGATGATTAACAGTACTGTTTTTCAGCTCACTTTCAAATGCAATTTCTGTATGCAAATGTCCATTTGTGAAGGTCGAAGCAATAATTGAGAGAGATGTTGGGTTTTTCTTTAAGGAACAAAACAAAACAAAAARACCCCAATCAAAATCAGAAGCTTGGTACAGTACTTCAGTGGTGGATGGTAATGGGCAGTAGATGGTTTGTGAGGTAGGAAGGGGAAAGATAGTACTGTTCAGAAGATCTTGTAACAAAAAAAATGAAGTGACTTTTATTTTCTCACTTTTTCCCCCTTAATATTAAAAATGTTCTTGCATTATTGACAGGAGAAAAACATGTACTACAAAACATTCAGCCAGTAGGAAAATAGATCTGCCCTGCCTCAGGGTTTTAATGTTGCTTCATTTATTAGAGTATCTTTCCCTTTTACTGGATATCTGTCCTATAATTTCAAATATAGAGCAGTTTTCAGCGAGAACACAGTTAAGGCCTGTAGCTGGGTAGGAAAATTGATATAGCAAAGTGTGGTTGCCGGTGGTCTGTGTCTGCAGAAAGCTCAAAACGCAGGTCGGGCGGTGGGACAGCAGGCGTTCCAGCCAGCACCCTGGCAGAGGAGAAGGTGGTGGGTCACCCTCCAGTCCTGTCTGCTCTCTGCTGTCACAGGCRTATCTTCATTCAGGTGCTGAACTGGATCAGGAGGCTCTTCTTTGAATAACACTTCCTCACGATTTGCCCTCCTCCATTTTTTTTCCTTGTGTGTTTTTCGGGAGGGCTAGCAATGCTCTGGCTCCCCTTGCAGCTGCTGGGGAGCAAGGGGTGAGCCGCCGGGGAGCTGAGGGCAGGGACTCTCTCGTGCTTTACACCCTAACAGCATGTTTATGCTTAAATGTTTGTCAAACTGTGGTTTTAGTAGTCCTGTTACTCCACTTATTAATGGGTGGAAGTCTAAATCTCACTTTTAACAATCTGTGTAAGGTATTTGTAATACCTTTGTCAATACTTCCCCCCCCCCCCCCCCCCCATTATGATGCACGGGATCATTGGACAAATTGCTCTCTTTAATTGAATTTCTTCATAGGATGCTTTTGTAGAGTGGCAACTGGTTGGAATCTGTTCAGAGAAGACTTTGAACAGAAACATTTGTGCAYGAGTGGCCTCAGGTTGAGTAGGAGTTGTAATACAGCATTCTTATGAGCTAGGGGCTGCAGCGCAGAAGACGCTCAGAAGTTTTTCCTTCTCTTTGAATTGGATCTTAATGGGTTTACACTGCCTGAATTTGTCAGGCATCCTGTGGAGTTAGAAGCATCATTAAAAACCAGAAACAAATGTTTAAGTACTTCGAAGTCTCTTCTGAAAGGTTACTTTTGTGGCTAGGAATACTTAACAGAACAATGGAGGCTGGGAGGCTTGTGCTGTCCAGCTCCTGGTAGGGCTCAGGCTGCACCTGGGGCCATGTCCAGGAGAATTTGAGACTCTCCCAAGAAGAAGGTCGATCACTTCTCAGGGGGCATGTGGCTGTGCTTAGCCACCCTCCTGCCTTCTTTACATCTAGCCAGAATTTCCCTTAACAGAGTTCTCCAGCCCTATGACCAGCTTCACCACCTCTGTTGGAGCTCACCCTTGTTGGGTCAGTATCTCCTGTGCCAGAGGGCCCCAAACCACATGCGGTAGTAGTCTGGCTGGATTACACATCCAACTGTGTGTGAGTGCCTCCTGAGTGGAAATAGTCATGTCCACAGAACTGCTGGCTATGCTTTTGCTGATGTACCTCCGTTTTCCATGTGTAACAGTGTTGCCCTTTTCTTAGGCAGTACGGGCAAGTTAAACTGACTAATGTAGAAGTGAAGGAAACAGTAAATAATGGTGCTTTTTAAAATGTAATCTTTGTAAATCTGGGCTGAATTTTTAATTCCATTTCTTGACTAATTTTTCTCTGTGTTGTGATGGCTGGATTTATAGTTGCTTGCTTTCYTAGATGGTTTGTATTGTCTGTAGTTAAATTGACCTGGTATTCATCAAGAAAAGTTAAATATAAAGTTGGATTCTATTTATGCTAAACAGGTGGATCAAGTTAGAGCCATTCTGCCTGCTCTTCAGCATCTCTTAAGAGTTTTTGATAGTATGAAAACTCAACTACCTAGCTAAAGGTCTTCTAAGTTTAGTGCTAAAACTAAAATATGTGTTGTTTGTTGTTTCAGATAGTGGTGTACATAACTTTGTTGGAGAGTCCTGCCTTTCCCTGCCTGGATCCTTTTAACAGTGTGCCAAAGGTGAGTGGTTCAAGTTCAGTGGTTATTTTCATAACTAAAGATAACGAGTGAACTGGATGTATTGCTTGGTTTTTTCTTTTATGTAGTGTAGTACTTGTGATTTTTTATTTTTTTTTTTTAAATTGGTGGATGGATGATTAAATAGCAAGTCTTTTTCCTTCAGTGATCTAAGACAAGTCAGTTTTAGCTCTTACTTTCAAAAAAAGACAAGAAAAAATAGGCTCGGACTATTAATTAAGCACTAGATATTGCTGCCACTGTTTTTTGGCTCCTGTCTCCTGTTACCTGCTGCTTTGACTTGGGACATTTTCCCCTGAAGGCGCTGTAGGCAGGACGTGGTGGTGTGCAAGGTATGGAGGAGTAGTGGCCATCTATAGCCTGTGGTGCAGCAGGCTTAATATTATTCTTTGATTGAATTCTAAAAACTAAGTGATAGCTTATAAAGTATTGAGAGGAAAGAAGGTTTGTGGGTTTTCTGTGAGAGTAGAACAGAATTGCATTCAGTATATATAGAGTATCTTCCTGGGCTGGCTCTGAAGACCTGAAGTAACCTAATGAAGCTGATGTTTTCCGTAGGATTCATTTTGTGGTAAAGTCTGGCTATCTTCTTTCTATTAATTCATGTACCCTGTTGTCTGTTTCTAGAAACTGTAGTTGATCTCTGTGGCTTAGTAGAGATTTATTAACAGGAACTTTTAATAAAATGAAACCTCATTACAACTGTACCAAAAAATAAAAGCAAAAAGGCAGAACACTGAATGAACTTTCAGCATTGTAGTGGCTGCAGCACAGAGCAGAAAACTGGGAATCTTAGTTTCATTCATTACTTTACCAGGTGGATTTATTAATTCTTACTCAAATTCTCTGTTTATACAACAAAAATAATGTTACCTTTTTCAGAAGGAAGTTATGAAGGCTAATTATTGACATTTTGGAGCCTTCATATGGAAAGCTATGTATGAAGTCCTCGTGCGCCTTGATATTTGTTGTGAGTTCTGTTAAATACTTGTTCAATGAAGTGTTATCAGATGTTGAAATTAGACTTAATTTGTTTAATAAAGTGCAGGTGAACCAGTTAGAATTAAAAATGCAATCCAGTCTTAAGTATAACACCTACATATGTTTTTGCAAATGATTCAGTTTCCTTCAAACTGAAAAGGAAATTCTGAAGTACTAGGATAGAAACTCTGAGATGCTACAACTGGCTCTTGCACTACATTTTCAAATTATCTGATATGTCTTTTAAATGAAATGGACAAATTTATAACCCTGGCCTTTCCAACAGATCAGAGTATAGCCTTGACCATTTTATATTTTTGTTTAAAGACTAATAGTGAGAAACCTTTTGTAATAATTTTCTGGAGTAGAAACTCCAGTAGGTTTTCTTTATACTTTTTGTGTGTCATGTAGGTAGCAAAACTAAAATATTCTTGAAAGGACTGTTAATGTAAAAACAAAACAAACACACAATCCTAAAGCCAATGATTCATCAAACTGTAGACTTAATCATAGTAAAATTATTCTAATTTTTCTACTAAAATCTCTACTCAAAATTAAGCTTGTATTTTACTGACTATGGCCCTAATTTTGTATTTATTTCAAATGTGTAATATAAAACTTATTTCTGTGATATTTGGCTTACTAAGTAATTTTTTCTTCTACCCTTTAAAACAAGACGTGGGGGAGGGGAACCAAAGATGCCCAAAGTGAAGGTGTTTACAGCAGGTGAAGGTTTTATATACTTCCCCAAAAGACAATAAATAGATAATAGCTCACGGAAAGGAGGAGAGGAAGAACTATTTCAGTTGGCAGGGGGTGCAGGGGTGTCTCTTTTTTTTTTTTTTTTTTTTTTTTTTTAAAGTATGGGTTCCCAGAATACTTGCTGTGTCCAATTAGACAATACTTAGATTTAATTTTGTTACTGAAATTAACTTCTGTATTAATATTTTATCTCTTTTTCCATCCTTTGTATGCATGTTTCTGATGGACTATATTCAGCTTGGTAAAGATGTGATTCTGCAAAACATGGAGCATTCTAATGCCTTTCCCGAAAGGAAATGAATGCATAGGTGTAGGTTTGGTAAAGCCTACAGTTGAAATGCTTTGTTGAACCAGATCATAGTAAACCTTTTGCCCTTTGAAAAGGAAATGCAATTGACAACAGAGTAAATATTCACAAATTACACTCAAAATGTTCTTAAACTTCATCAAACTGCAGACAATAATGAGTCCTTATAGAATTTGGTTGAGTCAGAACTACAGTGTAATTACTATATGGCTGTCAAGATCTGCCACCTCATCTTTTATCTAGCTGGGCAAACTGGCTTTTTTCAATTGTTTGGCGCACTCTCCCCCCCCCCCAAAGGAAGACAACTATATGGAAAGCACCCTTTAAAAAAAAAAAAATAATAAGAAAAAACCCTGTCATTTCTGAAATTAAGTTAGTATGAAGTTATAGATGAAGTCTAATGTTCTGGCAATTTATTGCAATCATTCAGTTGTTGCAAATCTGCAACTATCCGAAAAGCATTTAACCCATTTTAAAACGTCATATTGTATGTAGTGGTATTCTGTACTTTTGAACTTGTTCCTCATTCACTTACAGTCTTTGAATCAAAAAATAAATCGCATCTTGTATTTTTCACAAGAGAATATTTTGAAAAGTGATTGCAATATTAATATGTGCCTTGAGCAGTTCTTTTTGTATTTTATCTAAAAATCTTCTGGGAAATGTTCTTTAATAGTRTAATTTTTTGAGACTTCATACACTTTTATGGAATGTACTGTTTGGTTCTTCAGGGATAACTCTGTACACAGGAGGGAGATCGTTTGAGATCAGAAGCAAACAGGTACAAGCAAAGCTATCGGTGTCTTAGTACTCATCGGATTTGCCAAACTCCGATCAGATGTCAATGGCTACAGCACCACAACATTTGGTGGAAAGCCTAGTCTGTAAAGGTACCGAGAACAATCGCAACGCAAGTGCRCTCCTCACGTTGTGAGACTGGGGACCTGCTCGCAGCTTCTGAAAGACTGATCCTCCTCCTCGTTTAAAGAGGAAAAAGCACCACAGACATTTCAACTTGATGGAACTGTCTGTAATGCTGTATCAGAATATTTCTTGGTATTTTTCTGTGGATCAGCATGTTTGTAATTGTTGATTTTTGAGGAGTTTAAACCCAAGGAAAACAATACCTATTCTTAGTGTTTCATATGAGTTAGTTATGGGAAATTTTGATTCTGACAGTAATTAAGAGAATGAAAGGTATGTACTGAGTGGATGTCTGGGTTCCTTTCCCTTAAAAAAAAAAAAAGTTTCCCTGTAATTATGTCAGTTATCCCAGTTGCCTAAAGGGTTGATTTTAAGCCTTTGAATGCAATTTTAGCGTTACTTAAATATATTTACAGACATTTAGTATAATAAATGAATTTATAGAATACTGGCCATTATGTTATGCTAGTGGCATAATACCTTCTAACCTGTAACTGTGGACAGTAATGAAGAACACTTTCATCCCACTCCTATGCCCCCATAACCATAGGTATACCCCCCCAAACAAATTGATCTTCCCCGAATTATGTAATTTTAGTACTTACATTTTTTCTGTTTCTCTTTGTAGTAATTGTAGTTCTTTGCATGAAAATACAGGCATGCTTTTATTTGCTAATAATATCAAAATGGATTATTAAGAATCACTTGTCTATAATTTTTTTCCAGCTTTGACAGCTTCAGGTGCAACTCAGGTTTGTAGATATCAACGGTACTTGTTATGGCCCACAAATGGCCTTTGCAGTATACTTTAACTGGAATCCGTATGGATTCCTCATCAGAAAACACTGTACAGCTTTCATTAATACATGAAAATTCAGTTCAGTAAAAGTAAAGCGATGACCGCGTTTTTCCTGGTGGAAGTAGTTTTGTGGTTTGATAGCCAGTGTGGACTTTGGCTGTCTTCTCATCCATGATGTCAGTTTTTCTGAGCCAAAAAAAGCTTTGCCTGCTGAAAAGAATGTAGCATGTTAGTTGTGAATATCGCTATGAGTTAAGCTATATATATATAAAATAGATATATATGAGTAAGCTAAGGTTAAACTTGTGCCTGAGTATGTTTGTGAACTGAGCACCATACACGCAGTGACCAACCGTAGTGTCTTGAGCAGTGTTCAGAGGAATGCCAGTGGCAGAACTGGTTACTGAGCCCCTACTTCTGTGGTTTCTAAATAAACATATCCCTGCGTTACACCAGGTTCAGTTAGAAGATTTGAATACGCACTGCACTTTTGAGGGACAACTGATGGGGCTTCGAATGTGATCTTGAGAACCTCTTCAAGACAGCTTGTGTAGGTAAGCTACATCACAGGAAGGGTGTCCTGAGATGTTGAAAGCGTTTGTGACTTAGGTGAGTGTTATATATAGAGGCAAAGATCGGGGAAAGTCAGCTGGAGGCTTTCAGGGTGCGGGGACTGGGAGCAGTCCTTGTGCCAGCTCCGTGTAGTGCAGTAGGGCTGTATGGGCGGGGGGCGGGTCAGTGATCCCAACCCCTCCTGAAGGAGGAAGCAGGTTAGCAGCTGAGGCCACCGAAGTCACCSAGTTACTCCAAGATCTAACTGCCCCATAAAGGAGCTGTCATCTCCTGCTTGCAAACGCCTCCTGGAGGTCCCTTCCCCTCAGGTTTCTGAGGGGTGCCGTGCCTGTTTTGTAGCTCTTCAGGGCTGACTCCTTGAGCTGGTGCTTTGCAGGAACGGGTGCGCAGCCAGCGTTGGCATAGGTCACTTATACGATCAGTTGAAGGCWTGTTCCTCCATTTGATAATGGCTGGAAGGCAGTTTGTCTGGTGTGGAGGCTTTGAGGGGACTTTAAATGATACATTGCTCATGTTAGAATTGGTGTGTAGTAGAAATACAGCTAAAACTGTAAACGTGTATATTTTCAGTAGTGCTCTTYACATATTCCGTATAACATCATATTCAAATGGTATGTATTACATCAGATGTATTATGATATTAAAAAACAGTTTGGCATGCTGAAATACTGCCTTTTAATGAATGGGAAGAGACTGTACATGCAGTTCATCTTGTTTAGTATCTGGCGAATGGTTTTGTGTGTGTTACCCAGAGGCGCTCTGGATAACTGCTGAAATTGCTGGATTCCACAGAACAGAAAATATTTAAAGGTTAGTGTGGTATATTTGCTGTGGAATTCTGTTTCTAATAACTCGGTTAATTAATCTTGGATTACAATTAGTGTTTGCACTGTAATAACAAAGCTCGAATTGTACTTAAGCAGAGAGGACTAAGAGCTTGTCCTGTTGTTTACTTTTTAAGCCAATAGTAACACGAAGCATAGAATACCATGCATACAGATACAAACCTTTTACAGTCTATTTTTCTTTCCCTGATTTTAAGTTTGAGAGTCTCATTTTAAGACATCACAGGCTCCTGGGTTTAACCCCCGCTTTCATTTGTGCTCTCTTCGCACCCTTTTGTTTCAGGGATGCCCTGCAGCTCTCATCTTATCCCTCCTTATTTTGGAGGCTGTTGTCTGTGTCAGCTGCTCTTAGTTGTTGCTCATAATAGAACCTTTGAGCAGCTTATTTTCTACCTGCTCTGTCACCCTTTTTCCCTCCCCCCCTTTCTTTTAAATGAACCTACTCCTGCTTTTTAATTCAGCAGCTGTATGTGCAATCCTTCCAGCAAATCCCCTGCTACTGTCATTGCTACTCACACTGTTTTTTCCTCGCTAGTCTGAGTGCTTGCATTTTTTTTTAGCACTTCTTTTCCCTGTGACCACTTGTTCCACCTCTTCCTGCTGTCTTATAAAATTTACCTGTAGCCTGTTTTTTGTTTTGTTTTGTTTTAACGTGAAATACTGACATTTTAACAGACCTGTTCCTATATGCAAGTTAAGTATCTGCCTCTGATGCAATCAAGCTATTGCAGGTGATGTCAGAGAGATTCTTTGCCTGAAGCAGCAGGTGGTTTGGGCGATCCGGATTTTCCCAAGAGGCTGATTTTGAATTCTCTATCTTGCATCAAAATCAGTAGTTTTTTGTCCTTCAGTGCTTAGCACATTCCCTGATAAGCTGGGTTGTCTCATACCATTAGTTCTCAAGTTATCACATACCCGTCCAAAAAATGCTGTTGAGCAAGGGTTAGACCTCTTTTTGTATTTGATCTCTGAATTTGTCTTTCAAGATTAAACAGTCAAGAGTATTACTTTTCCTTTCTTAGCTCTCCCTCAAGATTACTGAATGGCATTTTCTACCAGCTCTGGATTTGTACAGGATCTGGAAAAGTCTGTTCTATTACTGCTAGAGAGAGTGCTGGTTTATGACGATGAAGATCAGGGTGTTTGGTCAGCTAAAGCATTTATCTCAAAAGAAAAGGGTGTGACATCCTTGGGTTTACTTAAATGTTTTGACTACAACGACAAACCTGGKGKGTGTGTGTGTGTATGTATGTTTATAAAACTGGTTTTGAAACTAGCTCGTAAGCAAGGTTTTGGCAGTTGTGCTCTTTAGAAATTGAATTTACCATCAGAGGGATAATGGAATCTTGCATTCTCAACTGCTGACTTGTGCTTCAGGCACTCTTTGGATGTATGGCTGCTGTAACATACTTTCTGACTGCAGTAAGTTACCGAAACTTCAGGAGGTCTTGACCTGTGAGCTGTAACTGGTAACACATCATTGTGTGGCCAAAATGGAGGCGTCCCATATGTGTGCTGGGCTTATGTCCAGTTGTGTGAGGAGCTGCTGTGTATACTTTCGAAAGAAAAGTGGCGGCAAAGAGATCAGTATGTTGTTGTGACCTGCTCCTTGGCTGTGGTTCAGGAGAAGCAGAGGAAAATGACGTCACAAAGCAGGCCACTGGTCAGACTAAGGATTCTGGCCTGTAAGTGGTGGCTGGCATCTCCGCATCCTGAGTCAGTACCCTGAGTAATTCTGTAGAATCCTTAAAAATAAGAGTAACAAAAACTGAGGGCAGCATTTGATGCAATGACACAGTACTGCTTACCTTTTTGGAACTAAAGCTTGGTTTCAGGTCTGAGTTTTTGAACCTAAATGTGCTACACACTAGAGGAGCAGGAACAAGACATCAAATAACACTTCAGTCCAAGACCTGGTCCTCAGCACTTAATTTTCAACAAGCAGCTTAAGAACAACAACAAATAAAATAAAAATTCTTGGTATTAGTCACTTGAAGCATTCAGAGGTTCTGTGATGCAGGAAAGGAAAAGGGATCTCTCCTGTAAGTTCTCCCTGAGGTTCAGGGGAAGAGGAGATGCATGTGTCTTCCCCCTTCTCCCTATTCTCTTCCCCACCTTGAGGTAATTTGTGAATATATACTTGCTCCTACTTTTGATGAGTAAAGGGATTGTAACTTGCAGCTCCTTTCATACGCTGCTCCACAGCTCCTAATATTTGTGTATGAATTTTCTTTAAAAAGCCTTTTTCATTGAGGGTTGATGCAGATTTGGTAACACTGTTGGCTTCTCTTAGTAAGGTCTGATTTAGATAATGAAGACATTGTCTACTTCTATTGTAATATTACTTATAACAGAGTTGTTCTGTGTCGCTCTTGAATTTTGACTACAAGTAATACTAAGGTACTAGAAGAAGCTGTCAAGTACTAAATATTTTGTGTGGCTCTCAACTAAACTTGTATGTGAAACAATGATGGCATAGTCACTTTTATTGAAACTCAGTAGCAATATAAATTTTTAAATTTGTATTAATCTAGAAGTAATGAGAACTCTGTGCCTAAACTTGCAAATTTCAGACCTGTGGTTTTGAACCTGTTTTTCCTTTATTTAATCTTGGTTCTAGTACAGATACTAATCCCCACAGTCTCTCTCCATGTTTGGAAACTATTTGTCTACTATTATTTCCCCTTCACATTTGTTGATGCATTTTATTGTTATCTGGTGGGAGTGAGGAAGAAAATGTGTCCATGAGCGTGTGAGGATAGCACGTCTCATCAGTGTAAGAGTACACAATATTTCTGGATGAAAGGGAAAGTGATGTAGCAGCCAAAGCCAAATGTTTAATTTTGAACCTATTTGTTTATTGCAGGGTGATTTTATTCAGAAAAGTGAGCTGTGGAGAAATTTCTGGCAGAAGATAAAACAGTAGGAGGAGATTTAAAGAAGTTTGGAAAGATTCAGTTTTGTTAAGGCGCTGGAGCTGAGAGTGGGAATAAAGGAGGACGAGAGTCTGACATCACCAGGCACTGTTGGTCTCTATTGAATGTATATTTTGCTCATAGAAACGTAGACTCTTCTAATTGCTTATTCTTGGTTTTGGGTAACTGTTTCTGTGGAAAAAGTCAGATATTCCTATTCTTTATCTGGTAAAAGTTTACTTTCAGAAACTTACCTTTTTGAGCAGCAGTTTTGGTGCAGTGGAAAATCATGTTGGGGTAGTAGTAGTGGAACAACTTTTCAGGTTGTCTATCTTAAAACAGCTGACACCTGAACTGCAAGGTAAGAGTTCAGAATAAGGAGCATCTTCCTAACGTGCTTACAGCAGCCTGCATTCTCTGGAGCACGCCTGGCAGAAGGGTTTCAGTAAATCCCCTTTCATCCTTTTCCCCCTTTGGTGAATGGTGTTTCTCTCTTGGTTTTGTGTCCCTGCCCTTCGACTGAGCAATTAACAATGGCTTGCTGCTGTAGTCGTGTAGCAGAGCACTCGCAAGTACTATTTTTTGAAGAGGACCTCATTTGAACTGGAGAAGGTATGTAAGAAATAATTTGATGAAATAAATGAATGCTGCCAACATTCCAGACGAAAAATGCAGTCTTGAGGTTAAATTTAAAGCATTTTTAAGAGCTATAGGACAGGTCATTCTGAAACCTGTTTTATTTGGAAAAGTGTGAGGGATAGTTTCCTTGTGTTTTGGGAGCGGTAAGAGAGGATTCCTGTCTTGACTCTGAAGAGCTGTTAGATGGAAGGAGAACAGATAACTTTAGGGGGAGACTGGGATGGCCCTTTCTTGCCTGGGCTGATACTTTCCTGGTTGTGTAGCATTAGCACATCAGTCAATCTGACCAGCAAGAGACTTGTGAAGCTGCAGCCGTCACTCACATCTCATACAAGATCCAGGAGTGTCTCTTCATTTAAATTGTGCTTTCTCTTGGTATATGTCCTGTCAGGAAATTAAAAGGGTAGCTTTCAGAGTAACTGTCTCATGGTCCAGTCTTCTTCAGGAAGATGCACAGATTTATACAGGAATAAATCTAATGGTATTAGCTGTTTCTTAATGAAATCTAACACTGTATCTTTCAAACTGCCTCTTTGGTTACATACATAAGCACAGAATCAACAATGATATCTTGTGTCCGGTGATTATTTTTACCTCTACTATTCAAAGACCCTGCTTCTAGAAAATAGCTTTTTGCCTGAGAAACTCTTCTAGATATGAAAAATAGGTGTTCAGTAATCCCAAATTCAGGTAAAAATCTGTGGAACTTTGCCTTGAGAGTTAATTGAAAAGTATCTTAATTTTTTTTTGCTGCCACATGCACCTTTTTATATTGGGTAAAAATTCTGGTCCAGGTGACCTGGTAAAAAAAAAATCCAGAAGTCTTAAGAATTTATTCAGTATTTGAAATGACAGTAAACTGGAAAGCTCACGGGAACAGAGTCTGGACAGGACCCTTAAAATACTTGGTGCTCTGTGAGCTAGACAGTTAAAAATTGTTTTAATACACATATTTTTCACATTTTCCTACTGTCATGAGGTAGATTGAATGGGTTTTTTTGTAAAGCAATTGATAAATTGCTTAAGACTATAAAGTAAACATTGTCTAGAAATGGACAATGTACTCTTTTTTTTTTTTTTTTTTTTTTTCCCCCCCTTAAACAGCTTTGGTTGGGAATGAATGCATTCTTGAGCTGAACAAACATCTCTTCCTCTTCTAGTTAAAAAGCGAATATATGATTTTTCTATTGGGGAACAGAAGGTCAGCAGTTCAATTTTATTTTCAGCATTTTATAGACAGTTTAAAGTGAAATCCCTTGAAAAGTAGGTAGCAGTGTTTCAAGGGATTAGCAGTAAAACGTAGCAATCCACAGTGATTCTGAGCTTTGTCCTTCTGTGCGAGATCAAGGTTAAACTTCTTATGTTTGAGGACTGTTCTTTGTTTATACAATACATAAATGTACTAACACTTCCAGTGAAGTATAATTCCTGCAGACCATTGAATGTTTAAGCTAGGGGAAAAGAAGCAGCAATGGAAGCAAATCATTCAAACGCCTTTTTTTGAATCTTGAAGGAAATTCAAGGACGTCTCCTTTATAAAATTTCATGGTGATCACCATATCCTGAGTGGCTGGCTGTTTTAATTTCAGCACGAGAAGGAAGGTTTATTGATAGTGAGGATGAAAGTGCATGAACAGCGGTACACTTAATTTGTTCTTCCGCAGAGTATGTTTCAGCAGTCTATCATATAGATAATATTACCTAAATGTCCTCTCAGTAGGGTGTCTGTTTTTTTTCTATGATCTTGCATGCTTGGCTCCCTCCTACCGACTGTGGAGAGGTTGGCAGGTGTAAAATGATTTGTAATTTTGTCTTGTCTAGATACCTAATGTACGTTGTACATTAGGAATGGAGTTTCCCCTCTCTTCTATCTTGTTTTGTTTTGTKTTTGTGTATTTCCAAATGTATAGGTAAGCTTAAATGTTGTCTGTTGGGAGGAATGGAGAGGTAACAGTCCAGAGCAACACCAACAAACATTAAGCTTATCCGGTCTCTGACTTAGTAGAAACACCCATAAACCACATGGAGATAGGGCCATTAATCATTGCTGCTGTTTTAGAGGTGAGATGAGGTCTCTTTTCCCAAAAGTTTCTTTCAGTGCAGTTGAGCTGTTTATTAGCTGCGTGGCTTTTCTGAAACTGCTTTTAAAAGAATGCAAGAAAAGGTGAGCCGATGCTTTTTTCTGACCCTCTCTCTGTATTTATCTAAATGTGAGGCAACATTTGTGTTTATCTGCAGCCAAGAAACATAGGCCCAAAAAGCTGCCTCCTCCCTGTTTGTCTCATGCTCTTTGCAGCTGAAGGGTCTGAAGATGTCCTCTGTCTGCACAGTCTGGGTTTTACCATTGCTGTCTAGAATCCGGAAAACCATTGCTCTCAATGGCAATGCCTTCAAAATAAAGCAAGAGAAGCCTTTTGCCCTAATAGTGGAAAAAGTCACCGCAGACTGGGTCATCCACAGTAGCTGCATCTGTGGAGGCTGCTGATGGAGGCAGAACGAGAACCTGCAGCTGCTGCCTGAGCCCTGCCTGAGCCCTGCCTGAGCCCTGCCTGAGCCCTGCCTGAGCCCTGCCTGCCGGTGGAGCCTGCAGCAGCAGATGCAGGAAAGGGAGGTTGAGGGCAGATGGCAGGAGCATGTGGGGGCTAAAGGCTGGAGGAAGGGGTTGGTAGGAAAGGATGTTAGCTGGCTCTCTGCCGTTGCAGTTGGCTTATATTCAGACATGGGTGGTTTTTTTTTCCTTTCTCCATCTTTCAACAAACTAAAACCAGCGATGATAACTTGATAATTCACACTTCTTGTGTTTTCTGATAAGTATATAATAAAAGGGCATGAAAAGATGCAATTTTGTATAGTCTTCAAGATATGGGGAAATACCATCTTCCAAAAATACCATCTGGGTTGGATGAAGCACTAATAAAATATCTAACTACAAAAATTCTCTCTCAGTGTTTTCTGCCTGGTCTCTAGAACGTTGCCAGTACTGTCTGTTAATCTTTGACCTGCTTTCCGAATGAAATAAAAATGCAAATTTCTTAAAAACACCCACACACTCACACCAAACGAGCTGAAATATGTTTGTTGTTTTTTTTAATCCCTGAAGGTTGTCCTTAATAGTCATCCCATGTTTATGGAAATACTTGAGCCACGTTTTTATTATAAGCCCTTTTCACTGTGTGTTGGTGACCATACTCAGTTTCAGCTTAGCTAAAGACCTGTTAGAGTGTTTTCTCAAACTTCTGTTGTCATTATCTATCTTTTAAGCATAGGTAAGTTATAAGGCTCCTAACTAGTACTGCTAAACTTTAACATATGTTAATATAATACCAGCTTGTTCCTGTAGAATACCAGCTTTTTGTCCTTTGAAATAGAATTTTAAATTTAAATTATCTGTCAGAAGCTAAAAATGAACACTGCCTACTTTATAATAGGCATGCTGTTCCTGAAACGGTATAGAAATACCCTTTTCAAGTAAGACATCAAAAGATTTTTAAAAACTTAGCTTCCTGAAACAGCAGAGTGCTTATCACATGAGTAGGAAAGGTAGTACTTAGTATTACTTGTTTTAAAGACTGTCACATTGATTAAGCATTTGTATTTTGAACTGCCCCAGACCGGGAAATTTTGTGGCGTAGCAGTTTTACTAATGAAATTTAAAAAATAGGAAATTGGGAAGGTTAGCTTGCATGAAGGTCACAACATGAAACAGAGTGAACATCGTATAAAATTAGAGTGGTGGTGTATGAATTAATAGAAGGCCAGAACTCAGATTTGTGTTCTTTCAGTGCTGCAGCAGCCTACCTTGTAACAGCCCTGATGGCTTTCCCTTTCTACCACTAGAGAGGCAGCAGGCTAAAGTATCTGCTACTTTCTCAAATAAATGTTAGCAATTTTTCTCTTATCTAACAATATTTTGGAGAGTCTTATTGTTGTGACAGCATTGTGTCCATTTCTTGCAACTTCAGCTTTTTCTGAGACCCTGTGCCTCAAATTACAAAGCTGTATTAGTCTGAATAATGGTCAGCTGTGACTTGCGAGGTGACCTTGGCTTACAAGAAAGGAGGAAAGATGTGAGCTGGGGGATTGCCCCCACTGCGTCCCTTGTGCTTGGCAGCCTCTACCTTCGGGGGCATCCCTGCTGCTCTTGCCTGGTAGACACTGGTGCTACCTACGCCTTCCTGCTGGAGGGGGCTTGGAGGGCTGGAAAGGGCCTTGTCATCACCCACAGCCGTCAGAGATGGCCATCGCTAAGACTCTGGGCTGCACGCAAAACATATGTGAGTCTCGCTGAGGAGATGCACGCTTTGTGATTAAAACTATTCCTTTTCCTTAAATGGTGAGTTTACATTTTAAAAGATCATTTGGAGCAGTCCCTGCTCGTTTCATCTGGGCAGACTGATTCGTGTGATAGGCTTCATGAAAACATTGGATGGGAATTTTTTTTACAAACATCCTTTTATATGTTATTATATAAACATATCTAAAGTGAGATTTCTTATTTGTTGAATGATAAAGTGCTGTACTGACTCCTTAGCAGGAAGGATGTGTTTTCTGGGTGTTTCTAATCTGTATTCTCCTTTATTTCTTTGTGTGTCTTCTAAAAACACCTCTAAGCCGCTTAAAAGACAAAAAACAAGCTTAACTTTTGTGCTGTATTGAAGCTACGCAGAAATCCGTTACCACTAAACTAGTCTTGAGGTTTCCTGTTTGCAGTTGTTCTGTAACACAAGATACAAGGTGCCCGAGTGTAGCTGCAGTTGTATTAGAGATTGGGATATCAGATACGTTGTGGGGCCGAGAGAAGCAAACATTGCTTAGAAGCTGTCAGAGGCATCCAGCTGAAGCAGCGAAACCCCAAACCTTGCAGCATTGTGCCCTGAACCAACGGCAGACAATACAGAGGGGAAGAGGGTTTGAGGTGTGCAGGGGCAGGCTGTTGGGTAGCATCAAGATGAAGTTACTGAGCTAGTGCTGTTCTAAATTGCTGGTTAATTAAGACTTATCCTTCGCTTTTTTTTGAAGATATACAGCCTGCTTGTATTTTAGCAAGAAGTATTATCTAAAAAAACCACATTGTGGCACCTGTAGAAGCGGGCTGTGGCAGGGCAGTGCACAGGCCGCAGCACCTCCGATGTGATTAACCGTTCCACTGGGCTGTATCGCCCTCACAGTTTTATATATAACTATTGGGGTTTTTTTTTGTTTTTTTTGGTTGTTTTTTTCTTTTTTTTTTTTTCCGAAGTGACTCACAAGGAAACTGAGTGCTTTTGCACCTTGGGACCTGCCAGAAAGGCTCATGGTGTCTGCCAAGCCTGCCTTTGAAGTCACCCCTGCGGCTGGGCCTGCCTGATAGCTGGTGGTTAATCTGTACAGCATGGGTGCGGGCTTGGGTACATGGGTACACCTAAATCGGGAGCTCAAATGAAGTGAAAAATGTACAGAAAAAATACTTTGTTCGTGCCTGTCTTCCTTAAAACCCTTTTAACAAGTACTAATTGCAGATCCATAATCTGCTGGTATGCTGTGTGGGTTTTTTGGGGGGGTGTCCTTTGTCTTTTTCCTTTATTTTTCTTTAGGATTAGACTTCATCTGACTGCTTGGTGGTGTTATCAAGGACGTCCAATTTATGCTTTCAAATTAGTGGCACAACTGTAGCTCTCCAGAACTTATTCATTGCTGCAAATTTTCCTCCGAGTTGATGCTAAAACTGTAAAAGCTTTGTGGACTGTTCTGCTATCTTGGGGTGTATTTGAAGATTAAAAGTGTTTAATTTTTCTTATTACTTTTGTACCCTAGTTAATGACAGAGAAGAAAATGGTTGGCACTGTAAAATAATCCCATAGTGTAGAAATAAGTATTAAACATTTTTTTCTTACAGCACATGCAGGAAACTTAATGTTCTAATTCTGTACTTATGCTATTGCTAATATTTAATTTATTCCAGATGCAGTTTAATAACTTTTTATAGTTCTTAATGAGCTGAACTGCGTTTCYTTTGATACCTTCAGTTTGCATGTCCTGACGAGCTTTTGCTATCATTTTTTCCATTACAAAGAAAGGACTAGGGAGAGTGGGCACAGAAAATCTCTGGAGCTTTTTACCTCGCTTTTTAAACAGGATATTCTTTTAACCATATCATACTTCTTTCATAGATGCTAAATTGTGAGAGTAGGTTGGGAAATGTAATAAAACATTCCTCCTTCTCAGTGCATCCATTTATTTACATCTTTGTTCACATTTAGTCTTTACAGCTTCCACTCATCCTTGCTTTCAGCTTTGGAAAACTGACYCTCCTGAAGTACCGACAGCGGCTTCTATTGATTGTGTCTTCAGTTTGCACATCAAAGTAAATTAGATAGTAATCACTTGCACTTACTCAGCTATCACTTTTAGTTCAGTAGTCAATGCATCCTAATGAGATCTAATAGCGAAATACCCCAAATTAATTGTCAAGCTTGTGTTAAAACAGCCAGCAATTTTAGGCAGCCCAGGTATGTGGGGTTTTTTTCTGCTCAGGTATGGGTTGACACCTTAGAACTGCATAGCCAGATGATGAATGTTTGGTCACTACAGCTCTTTAGTTAACTTTCTTTAAAAGAGGGGGGAGTATACTTACAATAATTTTTGGTGCAGTGGCCTCTTTCCAAAGACATGTGTCCCTTGGGGTGGATTGACAGACATTGCATGCAGTATTAAAGTGTTAAACTGCAGAGGGAATTAGCCAAGGTGGCCTTTATGTGATCCATCTCCATTTGTCTGAGCACCAGCAAATAGCCCATGTAACAAAGCATGGAAGGGGTTTTACTGGTTTTAACAAAGGGCAACGATTTGCCATACTTTGGGTCAGCTTGTTTACTCTTTTTATACCTCTGCATTTTGAGATATTCTTGTAGCAATCATTGTAGCTTGGTTTAGGTTAACTTTGGCCTTTGCATGAAGGAGATGATATTTTCCTGTTTTTTCAAACATACATACTTTAAATGTCAAAAATGTGTGTTCTACTGGAAATAGCTAAAAGTATGTCCAAAAGGTGTATTCTTTTTCACAAGTTTTCATTTGAATTCACATTTCTGTTCTTTTTAATGCCTTCTGAGTTCTGTCTTTGAGGTTGGTGCTTTACTGATCCCCTAGAACCAAGTGAAACAATCTCAAATGTAGAGAGAGGCACTTTTTGGAAATCTTTCTATATGTCAAAACTATTCATCCAGGCTGATGTAAAAAAAAAACCAAAAAAACAAAAAAACAAAAACAAACCAAAAAAACACAAAACTAACCACACACCCACACATGCAACAAAGACAACAACTGTAAGTGAAAACAAAGCTTCAAACCTCCTGAAACAGTGGGCAGGCTAACCAGAGATTGCATCTTCATAAATAAGAAAGTTTCAGACTTAGAATGTACTTCAGATGAAGTGATCTAATGCAAGTTATTTTATTAATTACAGAATACAGTAAGCACATCTGCTTACTATGAAAGAGGCCTTGATGGAAAGATACTTTTTTTTTTATTTTCCACAACTGTTTTACCTTAGAGGACCAAATATTGCCTATTAGCAATAGCTTACGAAAGATTAACCAAGTGAACACCAGATAGCTGGCCTGTCAGCAACATGTGCTGCAGGGTTCAAAACCCATTTTGATTTTCAGAGTTTGGGGGCAGGAGAAGGAGAGGTTGTTCAGCCTTCAAATCTTAGAGGAAACCATGATATGTCATTAGTTATCTTTTATTTCTCCCAAGACAATTAACTAAATATTGTATAGTAATTATGTCTTATGTAATTCCATATARCAATTATGTGTTTTATGCACGTCAGTGTCATGTAAAAGCCTCCGTATCAATTTAGTACCTTTCTTTCACTGTGTCTTAGGAGGACATCCAATTCTAGAACAGTCTTATATCAATTGTCACTTCCTATTCATAGAATTTTTGCTTGTTCCCTTGGTGAGGGATAAAATTTCAAGCATTACTGTCAGTCATTTTTCAGCCATGTTTCTTTTTTGCAAAATAAATTGTGAACAGAGAGAGCAACTGCTTCTTTTCTCACTGTGTCTTTAAAGCTCAACCATGCCTCCTGTTTGCACTATCCTAACTAACCATATCCCTGACGTAACCCTGGGTCTTCCTCCTGAAGGCAAGAAGAGATGCTGCTTTTCTGCCCATTGGATCAGGGCGTTAAACTAATGGGAGTGTTAACYTACGTCAGTCTATAGGAGAAGATTCCAGTTCAGGTGGCATGCTGGAATGGATCCTTTCTTATTTATCATTGTGGGAGAAACACATATTGGGGGGGGGGGATAATCCGGTAATCCGGGCCTGGTAAAAGAAAGAGATTTATGTACCAATTATGTATAGTTTGATATTTAAAATAACATCAACTGAGCAAATACTTCACATGAAAAATCACTAGCAGATTTACAAGTTTGTGGGAGCAAATTCTCTTAAGTTCTTCTACATTTAAGATTCCATAATCTTGACTATTGTTTGCATGGTTCAGTTTTAAACATTGGTTCAAAATGGCATAGGTGGTTGTTTGTCTTTGGTTTTTTTCTGCCATTGATAAATTCTTGACTCGTTTATTGGACATAATCTTTTCCTTTCTGAATTGTCTTCTGGTAAAGTCTATACAGGAGCTACAGTACTAGATATTCCACTGATGCCTACCTTTGTTCTGCCTTAGGGTTAACTAATGTTCGTCACCTGTCTGAGCAGGCTTTCAGTACAGTCTTCTTAGGACTGACTTTACCTTGACTGGGTTTTTGTTCACTACCTTCCTAGCCTGGCAGATTTTTCAGTTTTTCCCTCTCTCCCAAGCATGTTTTTTGTGTTGGAACATTTTCACGTGTGCTTCTGCAGTACGGCAGCTGCCACTGAAGACAGGACTCCTCTCCTAACAAAACCTAAATTGGAGGGAAGAAGCAAACTGGCTGAAAATACCTGAGCTCAATCTAAACTAGTTGTAACATTTCAGGAAATTGATAAAATAAATTAGTTTACTACCACTGCTAGCAATGAAGGAAATGCTGGCTTAAAAGGGGTTGCAAGTGTGCATTGGTCACATAGTTAATATAAGAATTACCTTTTGAAGGCCTGGGTTGTGGAGTTTTGTTTGTTTCTTTAGTGTAGTCTTTGTTTTGGGGTTTTGTTTTTGTTTTAAAAAATGCAGTTGGAAGTTGGATTGCCATAAAAGTAAAGCAAATGACTGCTTGATACAGTAAAAACCAAGGCCATACATACACTTTTCAAAGTGAAACAATCTTGTACTGAGAAATGGCTATGTTGCATTTCATAAATTTAAAGTTCCTTGCATAGGAATTTCAAAGCTTTTCACTGGTGCTTTTTAAAGTGTGGGGTGTTATCCTGTCGGGTATGAGGAGAAGACTCTGGTTTTCAGTGCTAGGAATTTTGAGCTTTTTGAGGAGGAACATTCCAGTAACTCTTAGCAGTAATAGATTTTCATTTTCTTGATGTTGTGTTAACATTAGAATCTATGGGGACTCTGCTGTTTTTAGTGTGCAGTCTATAAGCAATATACTGAAGAAGTTTCATGTTTTGAGTGCAAGTCAAGTTTTTATGGGGCTCTCAGATGCTTTGGAAGGTTGTATTACTGTTTTTTCCTTATGTTTTTCCCCAAATCTAGTTAAGTCGTTTGCTTCTAATCTTTTGTTTGGCACACAGCTGTGTTGCAGAAGCATTTCTAAACTATTAATTCTGCAGCCCCCCTTCTGGGGAACAAATGTGTCCTTATTCACATACAAGGAAATCTTAGCTCTGCAAATGTCACAGGAAGAACCTTATTGTCCTTGATGGAGCCAGTCTAATGATGTAACCAGAAGAAGTAATTTTAAGAACTTTAATATTGGTCCCCTACATTAAAAAAAAAACACAACAAACAAACCAAACAAAACCAAAAAAACAAACAAAAAAACCCCACTAAACAAAAAAAAAACCACCAAAACCAAACACACACATACACCCCAAGTAAAAAAAAAAACCGGCACAACCAAACTCCTCCACACACCTGCATACAGCTTTAAATGGACAAATGTTTAACTGCAATTATATGATTCATTTTGACTCGTYGTAAATCCTGTCCCCACTTGGGTAGCAATGCTTGTGCCATTAAACATTCARCAAAACCTGGAGTACTTTACTGACTTGGGTTCTGCGTGAGCGTGCCCCTTGAGAAACTTGGCTTCCCTATACTTCTGCCAAAATTGCATCATGCAGGGGGTCTGCTTGTGAAATGACATCATTTCTCAGGCAGAGTAGCAGTTTTACATGTTTACAATAACTGGAATTGTAGGAATCGGGTAGCTTGTGGCTCCCTGTCCTGAGTGAATTTTGGAGGACTGTATAGTTGATGTGGTCAGCCCTGACATGTGGTCTCTTCCCGTGCTTCTGTCCTTGCCCTGCACCTTGGGGAAACACTTGGAGACTCTTACAACAGGGGCCAATTCTTTTTTTTTTTTTGCTTCAGAGGGAGAGGAAGAATTTAATAGTTTTCCATCAGTCACTAGTCAAATATTATGCCTAATGTGCTTTTTTTATTATTAATATACTGTAATATTGATAGATAATTTTAACTTGCCTGTGTTGTGAAATAACCTTTTTTAGAAGTGGAGCCTGTGTGGTGGCAACATCAGCCGACTGCATTGACGGTGGCCTATTTCTTCATGTTCTCCATGTCCCCAGGAATAGTAAGAATTGACCATTTTGCARTTGCTGAGATAAAACAAACTGATCTAAATTGGAGAGAGAGATTATATTGACAACGCCCGTCTCCAGAACATGCTTGATTGCAGTCCTCCTGTGGCTACATCAGCTTATCGACCTGTAGGGTATCTGTCCATTTTGTGTGAGTCAGAAACCAGGGCAGTTTATTGGAGACTAYGATCCAAAACTCAGGCTCTCCTATGTCATTGTCAGACGGGATTATTATTTTAGGGAAAAAAATTGTTGAAGTGTGTAGTGACTTATTTCTTGTAAAACCATCAATTCCAGCTGCATAAGTCACAGCCTGTTTGAACTGTAAGGGTTGTGTTTCTTCTCAGTTCAAAACATCGTAACTTCTTTTTGAATTCATYTTGGGGCTCTCAGCTATGTAAACTCCCATTTGAATAATGTTTTAATTGTTGTATGTTCCTTTGTGTTTTCTAGTTGGAAAATGAGAACTTAAGCCTGTTGATTTCAGCTTCAGATTTTCAAAAATGTCATCCTACCTAGGCCGTGAAGGGTGACGTTGCTGGTGCTTTCCAGAGCTTTGYTGTCAAGTAGTTTAGCAACCATAGCTCAGCCCTATATGATGCTCTCCTGGAAACAAAAATGATGATAAGAGGAGGCTATTAAATTATAAGAGAGTCCACTATTGTGTCTTATGATTATAGGTTAACTTTAAATAAGGAAAACGCTTCTTTCTCTTTGAAAGAGTAGACTGCTGGGCTGTCTAGCATGTAGTTTTCACAGCTTGTACTGTAGCTAAAGGGAGAAAGTGTGTGTGTGTGTTTACAGACTGCAGAAGGAACCCTTTCTGAATATAGGTGATATAACTTGCATGCTGAACAGAATTTCTGAATGAGGTTTGGGGTTTTTTTTAATTACCTTTCTGTCACGTAAACTATTAGGTATCAGAGTTCATAGAGTTGTGGACTGCTAAGAACTAGGCAACAAAGTCAAATTATGTTAAAAAGATCCTTGGACATCAATAGTTTGAAGTACTCTGGGACCTGTTTCTACTAATCTGTAATTTAAAGGAAATCTACAGCTTTTACTTTTTWAAAAAAATAATCTGCTACATTCATTTTTCAAATATATTCTCAGCTCCCACTCTCTCCTGTCCTCCTCCACTTCCCGCTCCCCCAAAAACCCCTGGCAGCAATTAGAAAATTTTAGGTAACTTCTCAGAATTTAGAGGATAAAATCAACGTGTTTTGGTTGGCATTATAATATGTTTGAATGTCACTGGTACTGGTATGGGACTTTTCCTTGCATGCTATTATGCTCRCTCACATTGTTCCCGGTAATTACTGGGATGCGTAGGAAAATGTGGAGGCACGCAGCTGCCTTTATACAGCAGGCAAATAGCTTTAGAAAAGATTGTTCTTGTTACAGGTAAGTACAAAAAAAAAAAAAAAGACAACTTTAAGACCTCCCTACTTTACATTCCAAATTACACTACAAGCCTATTTTGTAAGATTAAGATGTTAAGTACAAAAAAAAAAAAAAGACAACTCATTCAGTCTTAACAGAACTCTGGATAAGTTTTGGGTAAGAAAGAAATGAAATGCAATCGAGGGAAGTGTCGTGGGTACTCTTCTCCACCGCACCGACTCATGCCCGGCACAGGACTGCGGTGAGCTGGGATCTTCCTGGGAGCAAAGGGGGAGTGAAGGCTTCTCCTAAAATGCAGTCTTGTGCTGCCTGCACAAAACATTGTGAACAAAGGCTTACTAAAGGCAGTACCCTCTTCTTGATGGCAGATTTCCCTGCTGAGTTACATTACTTCTTGAAGTATTTTTAAYTTCCTACTAAAAAAAAAAAAAGATAACTTTGTTTAAATGTAGAAAACTTATAAATAATGTGTTAGGGTGAGGATGAGGAACCTAGAGCAGAAGGAAAATACATTTTTGGAATGCTGCTATTTTTTTTTTTTTTCTCAGATCAGAACTTTGAATGCCAGGTGAGGGATGATTTTATAATGCTATATGCAAAAACTAAATGGCTTTTATAAATTAGCCTTTGTTAATGTATATCTGAATATTTTATATACATTCAGAGGAAGCGAACATAATACATTATGACTAGAATYTACTATCAAGGTGTTGTCATATGTTAGTGGCAGAAAAAGCAAGAAAGGCCAATATGACTTCCCTTATTTTTAAAAGAGGAGTTCCAATCTATGGCTTTCTCATTTTTTCCCTTCCTTTTTCTTGCTTATTTCAGAAGAACTTGAAGAAAAAATTGACTAAGAACTACATGATATAATTTACAGATAAGCATGTTTTAATATTTTTGTTGCAGAAGGACTCCATGAAAGATGACAGAAGAAGTTATTGTTATTGCAAAGTGGGATTACACTGCACAGCAGGACCAAGAACTTGACATCAAGAAAAATGAGCGTCTTTGGCTATTAGATGATTCCAAGACATGGTGGAGGGTAAGAAACGCGGCCAACAAAACGGGATATGTGCCATCAAATTATGTGGAGCGAAAAAACAGCTTGAAGAAAGGTTCTCTGGTTAAAAATCTAAAAGACACATTGGGTAAGTCCTTTTGTATTTTGGAAATTTAGTAGACTTGATGGGTTTCAGATTGGGAATGTAATGTGCATATAAATATTTTTTAACATGCTTGTTTGGATTTTCTTAATCCTTAGTTTGAGGTGACATGGTAGGTGATTGAGGGAGGGAGGGAGAGAGTGAAGGTGGGGAGAGAATCGTGGAAAAATCTGTAGCAGATTTTCTTGCATCACATCCAGGAGAATAAGATGTTATTTTTGTTCCAGTTTGTCAGAGGTTGTGTATTTTCGGTGGCTGAAGAACTGTGTTTTCACTGAGATATCGACTGCTGAATCCTCTCCTCTCATGCCAAGTCCTCTCACTCAGAAATAGAAGGATATAAACTGGATTGTTCAGCATAGTTATCATAKCAAAGCTAAATCACTTTACGAATGGGATTATACGATGTGGTTATGTGCAACGTCAGGGGTTAAGCTTCTGTGGTCTGAGATGTTCCTTCTGCTTCCAAGTCCTTAATAAGTACTCTGTTTTATACTTGAACATAAATTCTTCACAACAGTGTATCATACACATAAAGTAATATACCTTTGAAAAATTTTGAGTGTATTTTGAAGAAATGTGTTTGGAAGTCAGGTGAAATGAATTTTTTTCCCTTTATTTTTGCAATGATTTTTAATGACTGATTAAATTACTAAAAAATCAAGGGCTTTGCATATGGCTAGAAAAGGTTAAACATAACAATGAATGATCATTTTACATATAGAGGCCAAAAAAACCCTACTAGTGGTATTTTAGGATGTAATGAATAAAACAGAAACAGATATGCACCTTTGAGGTTATTTTTTTGCTTGTGTTTTGGTTTTTGCCTGTGTTTTGCAAAGTCTTACATAGGGAAAACTTACTCTGTTGCAGTTTGCTTTAGAAAATACTGAGTCTTCAACAGAAAAATCAGGATTTGGGATGGGACTTGTTAGAAAGCAAAAAGGTTCACTTAAAATGGCAATAGCTCGTGTAGGTTTATCGCAGGTGTTCTGTGCTAGTGTGTCGTAACAGGTTAGGCTTCTTGGTCACTTCTTCATTACCATGTCCTCCATTGCTGAGCTGCCATAAGGTACATGGAAAYTGAGGACTATGGGATGGGTGGCAGGCAAACAAGGTTATTACAAGATTTACCATGGTAATATTTAAAACCATAGGCCTTTCTACAGATACTCTTGGAATRTACTCACTACAGTGCCAGCAAGTGTGATTATGCCTTTTCAAAGATTTGTATAACGAATAAGATCCAATGTCAATTAACTAGTTAAAATCAAAATCCCAGTTGTGACTTTAAGCTCCTTTTATATGGATTTATGTTATTTAAAATATATATAGTTTGCCTAAAAGCCTCGTTTAGCTTATTAAAGGATCGTGTTTCTGTTGTGATGATGTATCAAGTGTTTGTGTAAAATGTGGGCAGAATTTACTTGTTGGAAATAAACACATTTTTATTTCTATCAACAGCAATGTGTTTAAGTGAAGGAACAGAGACGTGTCCTAGTGTATATGCACGTTTAMTTCCTTGATCTTAACAAAGCTGCGTCCTGCAGGGTGCTTCACTTCGCTGTGGTGGTGACCAATGAAACGGTGTGAGAACAGAGCTGGGTGGTTTCATGGCTGAGCCTTCGCTAGTGTCGCATCTTCCAAACCTCAGCCCTTTGCACACACGGACACGGGTTTTTAAGTTCTGAAGGACCGTTATTACAATCTACTGATTCCCCTGTATCTTTTCTAATAGTTTTCTCTGTGCRTTGTTTGTTCAGCTGAGGCAGAAAATACCATGTGGCAGAGCTTAGCTTTTTCTTTTGCAGTGACCACATGTACCTGCTAAGCATACAGAGTGCAAAGCACCTCTCATGCTCTTTTATGCTCGTACATCCTGTGACAGTAAGAAACTGCCTAAGCCATACATAACCCACAAATTGGCTCAGGATATTCTTAACACTCCACCAAAAAAGTTGGTGCTTAACAGTATTCTTTTTTTATAGTTTAAGGGCTGTGAACTGCTTAGCATAATGAAAATTATGTCTGTGCTGTGCACCACATATCTGTCCAATTTTCTTTTTACCTTTCCTGAATCGGAGTCCTTAACTAAACTGTAGTTTTAAGCCTTGCTTGTCTTACTGTACAGTAATTTCCCATTCAGAACAAGGAAAGCATGTGTCCTTCCTTAGAGGATCCTTTGTTCTGAGCAGCCATCAAGAATGCACTTTTTTTTTTTTAAACAAAGGCTTGCAAATTGCAAGACTTATGCTTGATCTGGTGAAACAGTTTTTGAAAGTTTTGCTGTGCCCAGTGAAACAAGTTCTTAAGTTCTTTTTATAGAAATAAGTCTCATCAAACATGCCTCTCCTAAGATCACAAGAAAATTCACATTAAAAGACCTGCTAACCCAGCACAGATGGGAATGGCGGTCATGAGTATTAGTCCTTAAACCAAATCTGTTTCCAACTTTGATCTTGAAGCTATTACCAAAATATCAGTTACTGAACTAAAAAAAAAAAAAAAAAGTCATTTAATAATCAGTCAATAATTAATCGTAAGTCTTGTGAAATCTCAGGAGAGAATATAATAGAATAGTTTGGGTTGGCAGGGGCCTTTAAAGGTCATCTAGTCCAACCCCCCTGCCATGGGCAGGGACATCTTCAACTAGATCAGGTTGCTCAGAGCCCCGTCCAACCTGACCTTGAATGTTTCCAGGGATGGGACATCTACCACCTCTCTGGGCAACCTGTTCCAGTGTTTCGTCACCCTCATTGTAAAAAAACTTCTTCCTTATATCTAGTCTGAATCTACYCTCYTTTASTTTAAAACCATTCCCCCTTGTCCTGTTGCAACAGACCCTGCTAAAAATTCTGTCCCCATCTGTCTTACAAGCCCCCTTTAAGTATTGGTAGGTGGCAATAAGGTCTCCCCGGAGCTTTCTTTTCAGCCTGTCCTCATAGGAGAGGCGTTTCATCCCCCTGATCATTTTCGTGGCCCTCCTCTGGACCCGCCCCAACAGGTCCATGTCTGTCTTGGGCTGAGGACCCCAGAGCTGGACGCAGGACTCCAGGTGGGGTCCCACCAGAGCAGAGCAGAGGGGCAGAATCACGTCCCTTGACCTGCTGGCCATGCTACTTTCGATGCAGCCCAGGATACATTTGGCCTTCTGGGCTGCGAGCGCATATTGCTGGGTCATGTCCAGCTTTTCATYCACCAGTACCCCCAGGTCCTTCTCGGCAGGGCTGCTCTCAATCCCTTCATCCCCCAGCCTGTATTGATACCGGGGGTTGTCTGAAAAACAGCAGGCTCTTAGCTGCTTCCAGGGACAAGGCTAGCGGGCTTTAAAGAGAGGGAACCTCCGACATACCTGTACCCACTTTCATACTTGYGACACTCCAGCAAACGGTTGCTCCCATGGCGATGCACTTTTCCCTACCTCTTCCTTAATCAATTACTTTTCCTTGTGTTTAAACATATTTCATCTGAAAGCATTGTTATCGCACATGTGATGTAGTGTGTTGTCTATGTGATTGCTCGTACCTATCTGCCACTCTTATGCTTATCCACAGTAATTACTGGTGGTTGATTTATACTTACTTCCAGATATTCAATAAATACGAAAAGTGCCAGCCATAGTTCAAATTGTGGCAGACCCCATAAGAGTTATTACTRTTTAATTAATAGTCCCCATAGTTGGCAGTTGAAGATGCATCATCTAAATAGTTCTTAATCCATGTAGTCTGTGTTCTAATGAAAGTTTATGGCACCAGTTAGTACATTGGTGTCTTGTACATAAAAAGCCAAATACACCACARAAGTTTACTGCCTTTACGAAGTTGTCTTTATCAGGAAAACTTTTAATCTCATCAGAGAATGAAGTCATGCCTGTTTGATGCTGAAGACTAATCTTCCCGGAACTCTGTTGACTGTCATTAATTGAATCTCAGCCCTTAAATAGTTTATTAATAGAATCCCATCAGCTTTACCGTTGTTTGGCTTGGGGTTGGTGGAAGGTTAATGGGCATGTGGGTACCTAGAACATGCAGCTTGATGGTTTAAAACATCAGCATGTTTTCAGGAATGTCTTAAGGCTTCTGGAATTTCCATTCTATTTCAGCATTTTGGGAAAAGAACATCAGCAAAGAAAATGTGTTCAGAGCCAGCTCTTTTAAATGTGTCAGGTGCATATTAAAATGCTGATTAACACTTGTTTAGCATATGTTCATTAAATCAGTTACTTGTGGACTGAAAAACAGCTCATCTCAAATAACAAATGACCCCCAGTAATTTCTGAAGAGATAATTTTGGATCATCCTGTATCTTTTTTACAAAAAAATAGCTTTTTCTGCACCATTCACTTTGTCTTTCCCCTTCTAAGGGCTTACTCCATTATACTGAAACTTCTTTTAGTCCTGTCATCAGGGAATTTTTCCAAAACTTTTAGCTTTCTTTAAGTGACTTGGAGACATTTTGAGACTTGTAATTTTTCTATTGATGGCTGTTTTTATCATTTTTCTGTTTGATACACGTTATTTTCTGTGTTCTTAAATCTCTTTCTTGAGTGAACTCTAATGGATACATAGCTACAGTGGCCCAGCTTTAATTATGGAAATGTAGCGTATAGGCCACCTATAAAGCATTTTAAATGATTCATCTTCTCGTTCCCTTTTTTGTCTTAACTGAGTGATACTGCGAGTAAAAAGTTAATGGCAATTTAGCCATTTCAAATTACTGTCTTCTGTTTGCTCATATTGAATGAAATCTGGTAATTATTACTATTCTTAAGGCAAAAGCCAGCTTCCAGGCCTGTGATTAAAATTTCATCTTCATTCATTATAATGAAGTTTAAAATAGTTTCCTTGTGCAGTATTTCTTTTGTGGGGGCATATTTTTTATAGATTTCGATTAAGTCTTACTAAGCAAGAGACCTCCAGCATGCATCTTCCAAACTGTAATTTTCTGTAATATAATTCTTCCCATGTGCTGGGGGTGGGAAAGAATTCCCGTACCCGTTTGGATGGAGCAGGTGTTTGCCAGCACCACCCCCAGAGCTGCCTCTGAGCGCAGCTCCACGGGTTTCCCCTTCTGCAGCAAAGATGATCTCTACGCTTGCTGGCTCATCTCTGTCATGCTGAACAGAAACCTTATCTGAAGGAAGCAAAAATAATTAAGAAGCCAGTTGTTTGTGTAAGCAAAATAAAACTTCTGCATTTTTTCCATCCCTTTGGAAGTCATTTTCCTGGCAACAGCACAACTCCCCAGGCAGTAGTGTGCCACGGGGCGACTGATGCGTGTGATCCAGCAGCAGGGTGCCATTTTCATGGGAATCCACGATTTTCTGAACGTTACTGCTTTTGCTTCACAACCAGCACTGCATAATTAGGGATTTCTTAAAGGTGTCCGGTCTTGCGCCCTTTATTGAACAACCACATAAGAAACCTTGAAGATACTTCCACTTGTTTCTTGGCGTGGGTTTTTGAACAGATACCCAGCAAAAGAAAGAAGGCTTATTAAAAAGTGTTGAAAGAGAGATTGGACACCAAGAATACAGGAGATGTTTGCAAAATGCGTAGGAACAATAGAAACACTAGAGATGAGTGTTGGCAATGATGGCAAATAGCAGTAATCTCAATAACATTTCACAGAGATGTTTAAGTTGCACGAGAGACTCTTCAAATGACTTCTTTATTAAGCTTCTGTAAGTCAGCAAAACATTTCAGTAACTTCTTAGTTTTAATTCACTCAGTGTGCCAGATTTTCACGTGGAAAGTAAGAATTGCCAAGTGAGATGTAAAATACAGAAACCAGTCCTTACTTGCATCACTGTTCCTAGTACGTTATTTCAGAAATGTTGTGAGCGTCCAAGAGTATTTCCTGTGTTGGTCAGCCTCCACGGTGTCTACCTGTAGATCTGTGCAGCAGTTCCTGAGTGCTATATATGCTGTCGCTTCCAGCAATCAACAGTTTTACACCTCTCCCCTTCTCCCCTGGTTATTTTTATTTGTTTATATGAAAAGGGTTTTTTCACATTTATAACTTCACATTTTCCCATTTGAGAGCTACTTAATACCACCTTCACCATGCCTTTCTGGAAATTGCCAGGGAAGTTAGCTCTTTTTTTCTTTAAACAGTCACTGCTTAGTAACAAGCAGAAGTACAGAATAGGTCAGTTTTTAATGCAATGTTTTCTTTAACATTGGAAAACACTTGGTTAAGAGGTTTGGTGTACTTCCTTTTTAGATACAAATATTTCAACTCAAATTTCAACTATATTACCATTATAGTTCTGCATAGCATGGTCATGAAATCTCATTCTCCAAATAATAAGTCAACATCAACTATATTACCCTTATAGTTCTGCATAGCATGGTCATGAAATCTCATTCTCCAAATAATAAGTCAACAGCCTTTAACTTCTGGTGTGTGGGTTAGTGGTCTTTATTTTTTGCTTTGGTTTTGAGGATTTTTTTCTTTTTTTTTTTTCAAATCTCTTAGGGGCCCAATTTTGGTAGTTCTGATGTGGTATGTCTAGTAGATTTCGTTGTACAAGGTAGTATTTTGACATTCATCAAATCGCTTCTAAATCTTGTCTTGAGTACTGAAATTTGATTACTACTTAAGTCTTCCACTGGTGGAAGTTACTTACGTGACTCTAATTGTTGTGGTTTTTAACTGAACTTTTTCCAGTTCTTCAGCACTAGTTTTTAAAAGTAGTGTAATCGTGAGAAGCATACACAGTATTTCTGGCACAGTCATAGCTATAAATTGAGTCTTGCATACTCTTTGCTTGATGAATTTGTGTTTGTTTATCAGTGAACTGCCTTAGCTGTATTAGCTGCAAGATCACAGAAACACATTAAATTGGTAATATGATCAAGTACTAATTTGAAAATATTTCTGTTAGTTCTTAATTAGTTGTTTTCAGTTTTAGTATTTTCTGGACACCATGTGGGTGTAAAATTTACTGCAGAATGAAAGAATGGTGGAAATAAGAATAAATATGGTATCATCGAATAATAAGTACACTGTTGTATAGCACAGCCTCTTAAGCCTTGTAGAGCTCATGTTAGTAAAAACAGAGCTGCCTTATAAGACAAACAGAAGTTATTTTAATCTCTTTAGAACTTCAAGTTCCTGATGTTGTTGGACTTCCTTGTCACAGACCTGTAAGAAATGCTAGTCTTTCCACTCAAGAGCAGGCATTTAATAAATTTGATTTTAAAAAAATAAATAACCAACCAACGTTCAGAACTTTCTACAGTATATAGCTACTTGTCAAGTTATTTATCCTATATACAGATTTCTAAGAGGAATGATATGAAGTCTTTCGTTTAGCCAAACATCTCTAGTTGAAATTAGCAGTAAAATCCCCTTGTAGGAATTCAACACAAATAAAAATATTTTTCCTGTGTCACTTTATGTTTGCTTTGAAGCTTTCTAGCTTGTCAGAAAATGTGGGCATGACAATAGTGGCACGTCTGTCTCTTGAAGGACTGGATGAGGGTAAGTCGTCTGTATTGGCACTTTTAAGCAGTCGATATACAGGAATTTAAGTCCATCTTTAGAGAGAGGAAGTAGTTGAAGTTTTTATATACAGCACAAATTCTTGCTCAGTTTCCTAGAATCTGTGTATTAAAATAGCTTATTCCATGGTTGAATTTGTTCAGCAAAAGCACTTTCTCTGTTACGCTTCATCCTGCTTTTTAGTTGCATTGCTCAAAGTAAGCATGTATGTTTGTGGGACAGGATGGCAACAGTGGTGACTCTTCACCAGTGATGGAATTGAGGAACATGGTTTTGTGGTAGTGAGAGAAGCTGATGGGAAGTCTGCTTAGGTGTGGTGTCTTTGGTGGTTTGGAGAAAAAAAAAAAAAAAAAGCTGGAACAATTGCATTTCTTCCATCCTCACAGTAATAATAGATCAATCTGGCTGCATGGATTACTGTCATTAGATGCCGAGAAAGGAGAAATTGGAGATGCTTACAATGATTTCAAAACACAGGGAGGAGATTTCTTCCATTCCCATCTAGAGCATGTGGAGTTAGGAGCTGGCAGTGCTGATACTACTAGAGTGGTAGCAGATGATTTGTATAATAAGGAATTCAAATGCTTTGCTACTTTCTGGAAACATATCTGCCTCATGATCATCATCAAAACCTAGACTTAGCTTAAGTGGCTATTTTCAGTTCCTTGATGATCTTTGAAGATATAGAGGCATATTCAATAGCAGTAGCTCTGCGTATGGAAAATAACACAAGAAGATATTTCTGACACAGTAGGGTCTGCTATCTCACTATCAATTTGATATATACATAATGGCAGAATATATTCATTTTGAATTAGCGTTACTATTATGCATGTTAAAATAAGTTACCCAGAATGCAAAACAAACTCACAAATTTATGGTTATGGACCTATTGTATGCCTGTAAAAATTTAAATAACTTTATGCATATTAACTATGTCCAGTGAAAGGAGCATTAAAGGAATTGAAGTCTCTGCTTTGTAGAACTAAAATCAGACTTTCTAAAAAATACCGTGTTATAATTTCTAAAGGAATATGTGCTTAAGAAGGAAAAAAAATCTGAAATTGCAGAGCAGACTAATGCAAAAAAAAAATAAAAACAAACCCAAAACAAAATAAAACACAAACTTCATGCTTTTTTTGTTACCTGCAGAAAAAAGACTTGACAGCAAAGAAAATTGGTAAATATTCTGGAGAACTCAAGGTACAGAGTAATGCTTCTTTCACTGCTTGATAAAAGACTTTCTCTGCCAGATGTATGCATCAGGCCCTTTATCTGATCCGAGGTGAAAAGCCGAAAGCAGAACCTGCAGCTTGTTGCAGTGTGCCCGAGTTCCAGTGCTAGCTGGTGGYGGGAGCAGAAGTTTGCTCTTTTTTCAGTTTACAGTTGCGTGTATTATATTCTGCTGAAAGTTTGTCTTACGTGAATTATTTATTGGGGTGGATTATTTAAAGCATTTGCTGCTTCAAGAGTTTGAAACAAACATATAATGGAAACCATGATGTGTCCTACCTTTCAGCTGATTTTTCTAATACGATAGTTGCAAAGCTGAAGGCATAAAGAAATCTTGCTGGTTTCAGTCCATGTTGAGTGAATAAATTTTTTCTTTGTTTTGTATTAGAAGTTTTGTGTAATAGGTGCTTCTCTCCCCTCTCCCCATGCACTGTGTGTGTGTGTGCTTGGAGGTACAATTTGACATTTACAGATTGCAGAACGAGCCTTTATTTTAGTCAAAATTACGTTTTGAAAGGATAAAAGGATCGCCTTAACTCAATGTGGCTGTGTGTAGTGGTGTCTTTGGTGGTATTACTTCCCTCAACTGTCACCTTCGAGGACCCTTGGTTTTGCCCCTCTCTGAGCCAGTTATGTTTCAACATGTAATCGTGTTTGGCCTTAGAGCAAGCCCAAAAATTAGCTCCCAAGGTAGTTTCATCATTCCCTGTTAAAGAGGGTCACCCCATTGTCGGTAGCTCTTCCCACAGCCTGTTCCAGCCGTGGAGGCAGAGCCTTCTGCTCTCTTAGCATTAAAAATTTGTCTGAACCCTCAACTCTTTTGATGTTTCATTTTTTTCCATAGAGTAAAATCCTTTAAGCAATCTGCTAATTGTGTCTCTTCTTCTGAGGCAGTGAAAATAGAGTACGCTTTTTTCCAAGTAGTGTCTTCTACTGGATTTCTTGTGTGGTGTTCCCTTCTGTCCAGCTTTCCCTCAGGTTCCTGGGAGGGCCCAAGTCTGCCAAGGCAGCAGAACTGGGGCCGCGGTGTGAGTCACCGCGCTGCACCCTGCTGCCGGGGTGGGATGCTTCCCGTAAGCAAGTGCTTGTGGGGGGATGTAGTGACCACAGTGCTTCAGAAAATGTGGTCTCTGTGTGCTCTGTGTACTGTGCTCTCCTTATAAAGTCCAAACTAAGGTGGCTGGCAAAAATCAATAGCCTGTGTATGTATGTGCTCTTGGGGACACCATTTTCCAAAGAATTCCAGTGACTCAAAGGACAAGTGATTTTTCTATATTGAAGTGACAGTGGCTGCTCTTCCTACCATCTTATTATCATCAGGGGATTCCTTCTCATTCAGATGTGGGTATTTCCTCTAATATGCATCCCTAAATAATTCTTTCAATATTACTGGATCTCTCTTTTTGAGGCTTTGGGTTGTCTTAACACTTGATCTTCCAGGGTCTTTCAGAGTATTCATTTCTTCTTCTGTGTGTGGTCCCACTCCGGTTCTGTTGCTTTCTGTTTCTCAGTTTTTTTTGAAGATCTGAACAATACGTGGCCATTCTGTGTCATGTTTTCATACCGCACAAACAAAATTTCTAAATTARCATTCACACCAGAAAAATTGGGCTTTGTCTTAGAATGTAGAAGAGAGGATTTCCTTCCTTTTTCTGAGTCTCAAAAATGTTTTATTTTATGGAGTGCATCCATAAAGCAGGAATCAAGATGCATGCAGCATATGCAGACACCCAGCATAAACCTGCTATGTGAAAGAAAATGCCCACCTCTGTTGTTTCTGAGGAKGAGGGTTCCAGTGGCAGAGATGGCTTTCTCTGAGAGTCACTTCAATGGTAAACGTGATTATATGCTGGCAAGTAGTTTTTGTGGTCTCAGCAAACAGATTGGGACAGACACCGCTCTTAATGTGAATGGGGGGGTCAGGTTGGCCAGGTGGACATTCAGGGGTGCTGTTTCTACTAGGTAACTATTTGTAGCTGTATTTTGCACCATTAAATTGATTTAGGACTTTGGCTGTAGACCATCTAAACTATACACAATCATTGCATCGCTCCTGTTTAGTAGTCTTTGGGACCTCGTAAATGAAAGAAAATGGAAAGTGAAAGAAAAAAGAAAGGGAACATGTATTTTGATGTAGTGAAAATGCTGTTGTTCTTGTACATGGGCTCTACCAATTTACAAACCTGTAAGATATTTTTTAATTGTTCATTCAGGAAGTTGTTCACTGGAACAGGAGCTAAATTTATTACTATATTACTTACTAATTCATTACTGAATTTTAATCTCGAGAAGAAGTTGTTTTAGTTTATGTGTGAGTTCTGGGGCTTTGTGTTTYGGCTGTGAGGGCCAAACCTCAGAGGAGACAGGTTGTTTTAAGAGAGCCATTTTCCCCTGTGACTTCCTTTTCAGTGATGGGGAGGTCTGGTTTTGCRTATGTAGTTGCAAATAACCTGAGAGCCCTTAATTAATGAAGCTACGGGCATTGCAATTCAGAGAGGAAGTTAGCAAAGAAAAGGTGGTATTTACTTTGCTTTCCTTTCCTAAAAGGAGCTTTGAATAAAATTGCAGTATCTATGACAGGCTTCTAAGGAGCTCTGAGGTTTCCAACGAAAAAAGTAATAAACACCTTGGATTTTCTTGTAACATGGTATTTAATGTTTGAAAACATTAGTATAGTATAGCATTGTCATTCTGACCTTACAGTAGAATTACTAAGGCTTTACATCATGCTTCCTGTTGGTATGGGCCAACTAGAATAAAATGCTATAACCTCAAAGAGTAGCTGACCATGTTACATTTAGGAGGGACTATCTTTAGCTTTTTGATGCCGAGAGATTGCCCTTCTTTAGTCAGTGTTTGCATCATTGTCTTCTAATGCATTTCTTTCCTTTGAGGGACTGTATAATTACTGCTTTGTAATTTATCTGTTCAGGTTTGGGCTTGATGATCTGAACTTCAATCTGTATTTGTAACACTTCTTAAGCCTTTCATTTTCATGTACAGAATTGAGGGCAAATTTGAAGAAACAAGAAGTAGTGAAAAGACCAAGTTAGTACTATAATCGTCCGCATCCAAAATAGAATGATTCTGTCTCAGTTACTATCTGGAAGAGTCTTTAAATTGAGAGTCATTGTTTTACATACATAGTAGTCTACTTCGTACTTGCCGTATTATTTATTTTTTAAAAATAAAAAATTGGGTGGGTTCATGTTAGCAAGTTGCATTTGTATCCAAAACTGTCCCATGCACCTCTTTTACTTCATATAAATGAGAGATAGCTAAATATAAATCATCTTTCCATCAAAWGCTGGAGGAGGAGGGGGAAGATAAGCTGTTGTATACTTACTGAGGGACAGGAGTATGTATTGGGGTAGACAGCTTGGAGCACCTCATGCATATTAGGGACTTCTTTGTCAATATTCTGTTAGTGTTTGTGAAGGAGGGGCAAAACAGTAGCTTTCCTTCTCTACATCAAAGGAACAGAAGGCAATGGGAAGTCCTATAGGGCTACTGTGCCTTCTCCCCATACCTTATAAATCTGTTCTTAGAATGATAGGGCTGCCTTAGGTTTAAGGTAGTCCTGGTTATTTTTCATTGTTGGGGTGTCCTACAAAATCAAGACAGCATCATTAATAAGATTACAAAGTATGTGGAAATATCTTTAAATTATCTGTATTTGAAAGCAAAGACTGTGTATTTAAAGCAAGCTGTCTTSAATTTAAATTTGTAGACAGAATTTGGAACCATAGATCTTGAGAAACCCCATTTGTTTTATATACCTTCTATTTGAGACTGAGACAGCCATTTTCCTATTCCATAGGGTATTTAAAATCCCAAGGCCATTTTAAATTTGCCTAGTAAGACTTTATCTACTTCACTTATCCAGTGGAGTAAGAACATACAGGAGATGGCTGATGGAAGCCTTTGGATCGTGTGTTTGACGCCTTTGGAAAACTCTATCCACCTACATCCCTGTAGTACATCTTTCATTTTAATCTCTTACTCTAAAATGCTCTGGGTACAGGAAACTCATTATCTGGTACTGGAATTTGAAGGTACCTTTCCTGATAACAAATAGGCATGTTTAACACAGTCTGAATTACAAGAATTAATGCAGTAGTTGTTTTTAATATGGTTGTTGAGTTGATTTCTTTATGGAAGCCTCCATACAAAATAGCATTTGATATATGGGAAACTTTGACACTACTTCTTCCTGTATTTGAAAAACATAGTGATAAAACAGCCTGGTTGTCAAACTGTCAGAATTTCACTTTGACATTTAAAGAGGAGTTTCCATTTTCTGATTTGTCATAGTGTGGCTTTTTTTTATATTGAGCTTCTTAAAGAAGATACAAAAAATCATTAATAGAGCTGTAAGGCTTCATTTCTGTATCACGAATGCAGTTGAAGATTTCTGGAATTTATATCAGTGTTCTTTCAAGAGTGCTATTGATGGAGATGTTGCTTCTGAAATACTGACTATCCCATATGGATCTTGGCCTTTGAACGTTCACTTGGAAACTGGACGTGTAGGTGGAGGGGGAGAAGAAGGGGTGGCAGGTTGCAGAATGAAAATGTGCAGAAATGTTTGGGTTTTCTTTCTATGTAATGGAAGAAAATTCAGTCTTCTGAATTTCTTTTTAATAAAGAAGCAAAGAGAATTTAATTTAAAATTATAAAAATAATAATGATAAATAACATAAAGCTAAATGAATGTCTGATCTGGACATTCCAGCTGTCAAGAAGTTATGTATTTATCTCTGTATTGGGTGAATTAATTACTTAATTTACATCGTTTTCTGTTTTTTCTTAAGAATTTTCCTGAAAAGTTAATTACTTCTTTCTTAATATGATTTTTTTTAAAAAAATAAGACACTGTACAGTTTGCATACTTATTAACTGTGTGCATTAATAGGCAATATAATTCAGAGCCTTAGTATTAGGAAATTAATAAGTTATTTGGTAAAAAGAAAAGGATCATTTTTTTAACTGCATATGTGTGAAGCCAGATGGAATTGCAATTCTGTTAAAATGCACAAGAAAAATAATGTTTTTAAGTATCTCAAAGATTGGCTAAAATGTTGAATAAATGTTACCTCTGAATAAAAATGGGTTTTGATAAACTTGCTTGTTTCTGCTGCATCTAACACAAAACACTTGATCAGTAATTTGAATGAGAATTTCTGGTTACCTTGTCTTTGAAGATTTTTAGAATTAGGAGAGCTGTTCTGTAAAATTTGGTTTTATATTTCCATCTCAGCTGAAATTGATTTCTTAACTTATTATACAAGTCACTAAACTTAATAGAAATTGTTTAAAAGATGTTTTTTCTAAGATCTCTTTCAAAGGTGACTATTATTCAGTATTTGAACAAGCTCTTGCTTTAGGTATTTATACCAGGAGTTCTCCTAGCTCATTTGTTTGACTTCCTTAAATTTATCAGCCTCAAACTTGTTTCGCTTGAATGTTTCAGCTGTTTAATGGAAGTTGTCTTAACAGATTATAGTAATATTAAATTTTTCAATTCTGGAGTGCCTTGTTTCAATTTGAATTATAATGGGTTTATGTTTAAAGAAGAAAAACATTATTTTAAAAATCTGATTAAAATGAAAATATTTTCATAAAAAACATACTGTATGTATGATCTTTGTGGTGGCTTCTATCATCATTTTTTTTAACCATAAAGCTAGTGGTACTGTTTAAAACATTTTACTCTAGAAGGAGAGTACACAAATTGAGATGCATTAAAATTTGTGTGAAAAATTTTACAAGTAACTGCTTTGTTGTTTTTTTTTAATTCAGAGAAGAATGGCCAGTAATGTAAAGAAATTTCAGTTGCTGGGTAACACCAATGAAAGATCCTTTTTTAAATTATTTTTTTCCATAAATAAATTTTCAAATGCTCATTCATGTTATGTTTAAAACCCATGCTTTGACAGCCTGCATGAGAGTTGTGGCAGTGTGGATAAGATTTAAGGCAGAAGCTGAAGAAACTGACTCCTAGAATTTTCTCCCTTTTGCCTCTGCTTTTCAATACCGTCGTTTTTTATATATTAGTCAGTTTGATACCAAAGAGCTGCAAACTCAGTTGAGCATCGTGCTGAAAGGCGTTGCCATCCAGCTGCAAACTGGGAAGTTGGGCAAGGGTGTTTCCACATGCAAGGAGGGAGGTGCTCAGCTCCGCAAACCACGACCCCGGCACCGCGGCCGGGGGCCGAGGGGCACCGCGGTGCTCCTGCTGACCCATCAAAATCAGCCCGGCGTTGCATTCGCCTCGCTAAAGTCACGCCAGTTAGCTTTTGACAGAACTGTGCATCACGGGTTGAGTTTCTGGGTACTAACCTCAATGCAGAGCAAGTCTCTCTGGGGAAGGCATGGCTGGTTTGGGCAACTTGGGGGCTGGCGGGGAGCCAGGAGGTGGGAAGGCAGGGATCCTCACTAGCCCTGCCTGCCTTTCCCAGTGGGCAGAGCATCACGTTTCTGTTTCTGAAGGATTTAAAAAATAAAAACATCCATAAAATTTAGTTTAGAGAGGTAAAAATGAAATATACCATTTTTTACCCACCTTTGGTTTTGACTGTACATAAGCATGCTTTTAATTCAGCTCTGGTATCAGTTCCTGTGTTTTGACTATGTGATACAGCATAATTTAGTTTTTTAATTGAGAAAAAGCTTGTTGTATTTGTAAACAGACTATGAAAGAAAGTAGCTGGCAGTATTTGATGTACTATTAATTCAAGATATCTATCTGATGACCCTTATCATACTTGAGTTATTTTTCTGCAAATTTACAGCTTTGTAATAATATATAGTAACTGATGGAAAACTAATTTCAACCATAAAAGGTTGAATACATGGTACAAAAATCAGTTCTGACTTGTTATGAAAAAGAATCTATTAAGATATGTAAATATAGCAATAAAAGAAAATATGTAAAACGTTGATTTTCAAATTGCCACGGGGAGAAGGAAGGTAACAGCATTACTCAGCAGCATTTGTTATTATATTTCCAGCTGTGTATTTAGACTTAAAACTAGCTGCTCCAAAAGTGATACAGGATATTTGAAGGACACCATTTAGGAGAAATCTAGTCCCTTAAAGAGGAAGTAGTTTCCAAGAACTGAGTTGTATTGAGACACTTTTGTTGTTGGTTTTGCAGTGGTTTTTATAGTTTAAAGGTCACTTACTTTTGGGGGGGGGGKGGGGGGTGTCCTTCCTTAATTGCTCTTGATATTTTAATAAGAAGTTGTTGGAGGCTTCTTAAGCAGTTCTATCTGGCATATTTAGTGCCATGGTCTCTTTTATTGAGTTCTGGATTGAGGAATTCTGTTTTGGAAATTGTTTAGTGTTGTGTTTATGATTTTTCAAAGCAATACAGTTTTCTTGTACTGCACCTTTTTTCGGAAAGGCCTTTTTGKTTTTTTTGTCCTGTGAATTTGATTTGATGTGCAGGTAAGCTACAGAAAATATTTTTGCTCATGATTTATGTATTAAAATCAGAGAAGGTTTTAGAAAAGATAGGTTGGGAGAATTCAGATGACCCTAGTTTCACTTGCGGGCTATTTTTCAGAAATTGGCTTTGGGTATTGACTGACCTTTTTTTATATGCAGAGGATGGGAGAATGGAAAAGTCAGTAATTTGAGGTATTAAATAAACTTAAAACTCCTCTGGAAAAGAAATGCAACTGTATTTAGTTTCTTTAAAGTTAAGCTACATACGAGTTGTAATAAATTTAGGGAGCAGTCTTGGGAGTGTTTAGTGCATGTTATTCTTAAATAGAACTTAATAAAAAAGTGTTAAGTACGGACAAGCCTGCGGAGACACATTTTACAGCCACGTCAGTGAATCTGTTCTTTCACTGCTGGGGATGAGCAAAAGCAGTTAAAATACAAAGTGTGGTCACTCATCAGTTTCAGGCAGGGACACCAGCTCACAGGGGCATGGAAAGACTCATCAAATAAGTCTTCCTAAAATTAGGAAAAGATACGTGTTTTGTAAATGGGCTTTTTCTAGTAAAGGTAGTATGTAATATAAACCATAATTAGCAAATGGAATATGAATTTTTACTAGTGGCAAAAAAAATCCCTTTCTATATGTGTTGTGTATGTATTTGATAAAATATGTATTAGGATATCGTTTTAAAGATAATTAAATTTGTTTATCCTAAGCACCAATTTTGATAAAGACTGTAGCTACGCAGCCTTGTTTCAGTGCCTTCGCTGAAGGCAGAAAAAAGAGAGAGAAACCCTTCTTTCGGTTTTGGCMGGAGAAGGCTGGGCAGTCGGGGCATCTGCGCTGTCTGACAGGCGGCCAAGCTTTGGGCCAGGAGGGTGACCAGCATGGCAGAAGGCATAGGTAAGGGTAGGGGAACTGGCACTACCACAGCGTCGGACCAAAGGCGGGTGACCAGAAGGCAATTCCACCGCTTTGAGGTTTGGGGTTGGGGGGAGCTCAAGACATTTCCTGGGGGAGCTTAAGGAGCACAAGGTGGGAAGGCTGGARGTGCTGCAGGGAGAGGGCATTGGAGGTGCGAGCTGGAGGGCCTAAGGGTACGATGGGAAGGCCATCGCGGGGACAAGCTGGTAACGAAAGGGTGCAAAGCTGGGGTTTGCACAATGGGGACTTACGAGACAGGAAGCAAATTCATAGGAAACTGGTCTTCCTTTGGCCTGCTGCTACAAAACAAGCTATTCTTTAGAGCTGCAACTGAACGRCGAAAGGAAGAGGGCACGAAGTAATGTGGGAGGCACGTTTCTGAGTCTCCCTAGCACTAACCTCGGGGCTAGAGGACTCCTTTCACTGCAGAGAGGATTTGCAGTGGATCCCTTCTCTGGAAATGATGCTAACCTTTTTTTTTTTTTTTTTTATCTCAGCAATATATCCTCCTAAAAATTAAACCTACTCACATCGCTTGGGAACTTTTTTGTAAGAATGAAAATGAAGTAGTTTAGTGTGGGTCAGCTGTAGATAGCGAACATTTCCTACGAGATGCCGTAACATAGAACAGGCTTTCTGCTGCTTTTCAATGCTTTTGCTTCCACTCTTTTCCCCGCCCTTGAAAGCTAATCCATTGTTTTAGATTTCTCCTTGCGACAACTAGTTATAGTACAAAGGATTACGGCTTCAGGTGAACTGTAACCAATGAGTCAGAATGGGAAAATACAGTTGTATTTCACTAGCAGATAAATTTTCATTTAAACAAAGACAATAAAAATGCCAAAATTATTACTGCAATCACAAGTATATTTGACTCTCCCAAATGTGACTCCCAAAGTGCTTGAATGTTTTTTTTTCTATTAAATTCTTTACATGGGTTTCATTCCATTCAGACATAAGAATAGGCATAACCTTACAAATAGTAGTAAGTGAACATTTCTGTTAGTAGCGAGTAATGGCAATGTTTACTTTTCCAGAAATGACTCATGTAGATTGTACTTTTTTTTTTWAATGGAGTTGTGATTTTTGTCATAGATGCATACGAAGTTTATAATCGTCTTAACTTTATTCTTGCTTAGCTATGACCAGCCATCCTACTAAATTATATTTTTAGACTTGTTTCCTAAGGAAGTGAAGCTTACACTAGTCATGCTGTCACAGTCAGCTGTCATCATCCGTCCATCTGTCCACCCTTGATAACTCCGCCAATTTTAAGCAAACTTGACAGACTGGCAGAGATAAGCAAACTACTTTTCTCCMACTTGGTGCCTGGGAGGGTCATTGCTGGTGTCCCTCACTGGAGGAGAAGCCAGAGCAATCCCACTCTTTGCTCAGTCCAGGCAGGGCTGAAAGGCAGCGAGGCGCCAGGCACCGTGCTTGGCTGGCCAGCCCAACGAAGGTAGGGAGGGTGGGCGGACAACACCAGGGGAGATGGAGTATACTTTGAGGGCCGTTTGGAGATTGCAGTGGGGAGCTGGAGGTATGAGAAGGACCTGGGGATGCGAAGGCATTCATATGGTAAGGGGCCTTATTGTGGATCCTGCAGGAGATGGGGGGGGCAGAGGAGGAGTAGTGCAGCAGGAGGTTTAAGGGGAAAAACAGGAACAGATTTCCTTCGTTCTGCTCACGGAACAACTTGTTTCCTCTTCTGTCATAGACACAGTTATGAATGTTGTAACCTCACAGAAAAAAATGAGTGTTAGATAATGTTGTGCATGCCCTTCGCTGTGCTTGGCTGCCGATGGGTCTCTGCGTAGTTAGTTACTTCGGTCAAACCAGCTGGAAACAGAGTCTTCGGTGCACATCACTGCTATTGCAAAAGGCTAATCGTTACCATGCCATCAGCCTTAAAAAGTTTGGTTACATTAAATGTTAAGCTTAAACTGAAGACCTCCGACTGCCTTTAGTGATAAAGAAAAACAGTGAGATTTCTGATATTTTTTTTTCCCCTATGTTGTTATGGTTTGTGTTGAATGGGGAGGATAGAAAGGAACATGTAAAACGTCAGACGCAGCATTGGAAGGTTTGTGGAAAAAGGTGCAGCTTATGACACTCCAAGTGAGAGAAAGTRCTTGGATGATGTCTGCACATTTAGCAAAAGGTTATCTTTATCAGACTTCAGATTTTTTTTTGAGAAATTTGTTTCTTTCACCTGTTTGTCAACAATTTTTTCTCTAGATGCTTCAGTTTATGGCATTCTCTTACCAACCTACATCCCCATATCTCACAGTTATCTCTGTGCTCTGATTTTCAGCTGGTTTTCTCCTGGCCATCTACTTCATCATCTGCTGTTTTTTTTTATTTTATTAGTTCTTCTGCTGTAATTCCAAGAAGTGGTGCTGCATATCTCCATTACAAAGCACATCAAAACCTAAGCTTTTAATCTGGAAGGTTCAGTCTCAGTGTAGGGCTTTGTGTAGAATGAATCTATTGAAATAACAGTTCTTGTTTTCCATGAAGTTGTAACAAGTAATTTCCCCCCTTTCCTAACAGAACGACCCTTAAGTTGTGTTTGTTTATATCATCCTAATTTAATGCTCCTTAGTTCAGATACATCCTTGTCTTTTGGTTGAAAATGATCTCTAAACTGATGAAAATTTCCAGTCTTGGCAGAGATCAGAGCCTGGCCAGCTTCTGATTAGCGCTTGCTTGGACACTCTTTTCCTGCGATTGTCTCCCCTAGTACAATAAGCTGCTCTCCCTCATTTTGCCTGAAAATGCAGCCGCCAGCTCTCGGCTGAACTGATGTAGTTAGAATGACATTAGGATGTAAGCAGGCTCCAGCAGGAAGCAAGGAGCTGCTGGAGAAGGTCAGGAAACACTTCAGGATCATCGGAATTTTCTGCTGTCTTCTGAGACCTTAAGACTGTATTAATTAATGTATTTAACCCTTCTAGTTAGCAATCCCTGCATGGTCGCATGTGCGCTGTTTGTCTGTGTTATACAGCTAACCCTGTGAAATAAACCAGGTAGTTTTGCACTCAACAAACCAGCTTTGCTGAAGATATTAATTGTATATGCATGTACATATATATATGTAGATATATTAAAAAAATGGAAGACACTTTTCAGCAATGAAGTGGCCAGGTTAAATAGTCCTGAATTATTAAAAATGAAATAGCATACATCTCCTTCTATCAGATTATTTTATTTATTTATTTATTTATTTATTTATTTTTCCATTCAATCTTCCATAATCAGCATGTACTCATTGTGTCTCAAGTGAATCTCTTGCCTGCCAGCAAGGCTCTGGGAGCATGGGGAAAAGCACAAAAGCTCCTATTTCTGTGTTGGTTTTTGCTTTCTGTCCCCTGCATGACATTTTGGGTGTTGCTTGGTTTGTGCTATACTGAGACTTGATCTTTTGTTTTCTCTTCAGAACTTTTATAAGTGAATTTCACAAGAGAAGGCTACTTGTTCACTTTGTCTTTCTGTTTATATATAAGCTTAAGCAATCCTTGCTGCAAAAGTTTGAAAAGTACACCAAGTGTGTTGTGCAGTTTTTCTTCCATAGTATAACAGACATTAGCATAGTTCCTCTAATTAAGAAAAAAAGAAGTTATGTATTTAATGTTATTGTTGTTTCTTCTGTACATTGTATTTCATGCTATAATTAAAGCCACGACAGTACATCAGAATTTACAGATTAAAGAGGAACATATACAAATGGTCTTCCTCACTGTCAGGTTTATGCTTTTCTAGTACGTGACGAAATGTAGGTGAAAGAGGTGGATTTCAGAAGGGGGCYTGCAGTTGGAAGGAGCTGCAGCTGTAGCTGCCTGGGGACTGACTGAAGAATGAAGAGAGCAAAATGTAATCTGCAGAGAAACTTAAGCTTTTATTGCCTTGCTAGTTTATTTTTGTAGATTTTCTTTCATGTTTTGCTTGAGCCAAATTAAAGTCATCACTAAAATTAAAAGGCATGATCATTTGGCTGGATTTTTAAGTGACATAACAGCAAGCTGTGCAATGTTCCAGTGATTAGCTGTTCTCCTAGTGAAGAAAGCACTGTTTTTAAGTGTGTTAAAATGCTGGTACTTCTGGGAAGGGAAGGGAGCCATTATATCGCAAATTGCTCCTTACTTAATGGTGCATCAGCTGGATGCTAAAGATAATCTCTTAAAGGTGTTGCTGTTTCCTGACTATGTAGTGATACAGAAGAGATCTCCATTTAGCAGCGTTGTTAAAGTGACGGAGGAGCAGTGTCACCAAATCCAGCGTTTGCAGTCTGGGGGCAAGCATTCCGAGTGACCACTTCACGTTTCTCTCTTTAACAGGTTTGGGAAAAACCAAGAGAAAGACGAGCGCACGAGACGCCTCACCCACTCCTAGCACGGATGCAGAATACCCGTCCAACGGCAGCAGTGCCGACCGGATTTACGATCTTAACATTCCAGCCTACGTGAAATTTGCCTATGTCGCGGAGAGGGAGGATGAACTGTCCCTCGTTAAAGGATCCCGAGTGATTGTCATGGAGAAGTGCAGTGACGGCTGGTGGAGAGGTAGCTACAATGGACAGATCGGCTGGTTTCCTTCGAACTATGTGGTAGAGGAGGTTGAGGAGGCAACTGCAGATTCACCCAGCTTTCTCAGCTTAAGGAAAGGCGCTTCCATGAGTAACGGCCAGGGCACCAAAGTACTCCACGTTGTTCAGACACTGTATCCATTCAGCTCCGTCACAGAAGAAGAGCTCAATTTTGAAAAAGGGGAAACGATGGAAGTCATTGAAAAGCCAGAAAATGACCCAGAATGGTGGAAATGTAAAAATTCCAGAGGGCAAATTGGTCTTGTTCCTAAAAACTATGTAGTAATCATTAGCGATGGTCCTACCATTAACACTTCCCATCCGCCTCAGATAAGCTACACGGGACCATCTTCTACAGGACGGTTTGCCGGAAGAGAGTGGTATTACGGGAATGTTACCCGGCACCAAGCAGAATGTGCCCTGAACGAAAGGGGAGTGGAAGGAGACTTCCTTGTTAGAGATAGTGAATCTTCGGTAAGTGGTACTCGGCCCTGCAGGCTTTGTAATAACCCGATACTTGGGTTAGCAAGCATGACAGTTAATAGCTTCCCATCTGTAGTAAAGGGCTTTTCACCCTTAAAGAAGCAAGCAATGCTTCAGCGTTACCAATACGCTTACTGCTTGTGAGAATCAGTCTGTTACTGAAATGCAGTGACATTTACACTGAAATTTAACAGCTGTGGTCTGTATTATCTAGGGGTTTTTTAATTAGTGGACAAGCAAGTAAATATTTCAGGCTTCAATTTGACTTTTCCTGTGTTTCTCATAAGCAATCCTCCCCAAATTTACAGTGCTACAAGATAAAATAATTCTTGTGAATTGCAAATTTGGTCATTAATTTTATTTTAAAGCTAATTTAAAATGGCAACTTTGCATTGGTCAGTTTTGTTCTGCTTTTAATTGAATAATAACATAGGTACTATTGGTTAAAATCCCATTTTAATGTATTTCTGCTCTACTTAGATTATTTTGGGCTGTAATAAGGTAAAGTTATTATTGTATCTAATTGTTAAGATTATGATACACAACAGAGAGGGTCAAGTCAGCAGCTCATATGCTTTGTAAATTAAGCCTTGATGACATCAGAGGGATATGAGTAATGCTGATTAGGGATCACTGTAATTCTGAAAGTTCAAATTTAAAATTACACTGAAAGGCCTTTCATGTATGCTGAGGCCAGAGAATTCATAGTTAAAGCACTCCAAATTTAATTATCCCTTGACTGTGATTTTGAAAAGTGACAGATTTTAATAATTCCATAATACATTTTTCAAAAGCTACCAAAAAAAAAAAAAATCAAATCTGAATTTGTGATTAGGGCTTTTCTGCATTTATTGTTTCAGTTGTAGGGCCATTCCATGAAGACAAATTGTTGTTTAGTAGACATCTTCATCTTAAGTATTTTGTTGCTTAATGTATAAAAATTAAAAATTAGTATAGTTATATTAGCTCAGTCTTCTAATTTGAGCGAACGGTACTACTTAAATAACTGTATCTTACACAGCTACGGACATCTATCTCTATGCCATATTTGTGTCAGGTTTCACTGTGCCCGTATTGTGGGCTATCCTGGTTTACAACATAGATTGCGAATAAAAACTAAAGCAGTGTCAACTGCATATAGTTTGAGCCATAATATAGATTTTAAAAGATTTCTTGACTCTAACTAATGTCTTCAGAAGTCTGTACTGATTGCATATATCACTTCTGGTTAGAACTTGTGGTATTCTTTATTGCAATTGTCTATAAATTGGGGGAAAACTGTTCCCATATACTATTCCTTGTGTAAATGATTTCAGTAACTAGTCAGTAGTAGGTGTTGGCATGACTGCATGCTGGAAAACCATGTGCTTTAAGTAAGGGGGAGAATTAAGCGTGAGCTCAAAAATGGAAGTAAAGATCCTTTTAGCTCCTGATACTTTTTTGGAAGCATGTTTCACATTTCATTTGCTAATTCTGTTCTTCCTAAGTWACAATTCCAGCTACTCAGAAGAGGTCCCAGAATGAAGTCAAAATGTAAGGTAGTATTGAGGCAGATTCATTAGGTAGTGCATACTAAAGTGGACATACTAAAGTGTATACTCTTTAGTGGACAAGCAACTAAATATTTCAGGCTTCAATTTGACTTTTCATGTGTTCCTCATATGCAATACTAAAATTTGGGATTGACTGGCATGTTGGCTCTTGGCGAAGGAGATGAACAGAGACTTGACAGCCGAACAGCTGAAAGACAAGGAAATTGTTAATTCTGTAGGATTTTCTAAATCCAAATAAAACTTTGCATTCTAATTTTTGGAAAACATTAGTAGTTTATTATTATTATTATTCAAGTTAGGACTCTTGCTATTCCCTGAAATTTTTACATCATATGTAACATCATTGACAAAATACAATTCTRTAATAGTCCTGAACATTTTTTTTGGATACAGTATTGTCTGATTAAATTTCAGGCATTTTTTCTTGATGAATTTGTTCTGCAGAACACGATAGCTGTCAAACTACCCTTTCTTTGAAGCTCTGTTTCATCGAGTTAAAATACAAAACTGCGCAGCCATTTCTCAGCATACACCATGTCACAGTGACCACCGTCCTAYGGCTCTTTTCTTTGGTCTTAAGAGTCTACCTCTGGAGTAAACAAATTTCCTTGAAAGGACACAGTAACCTTTTAATTTAATATGACATCATAACACTAAACACACTTGTATTCAAAGCAGTTTCAAATTTGCTGCCTGCATTGTTGCTGGGGAAATTKTTGCTTGTGGAGCACAAAAAGATTCATTCAGAATGTGATCTTCAAGTTGTTTCCAGCATCTAACACTTACTGGAATCCCAGAAAATTTACTCAATTCATATTACAGCAAGTTTTTTTGCACACACGCAAAAAAAAAAAAATTGAGGAACTTCTCTTTTTTTTTTTCTTTTTCTAATCTTGATCTGGTTTTGCAGATCCTGTATTTGAGGGGTTTTTGAGCAATGAGAAAAACTAGTTGTGTATGTAAATGCCTCCTTTGTCTTAGTACTACTTGAAAGTTTAKTTTTTATTAGGGTTAAAGAAATATTTTACTACATCTCAAACTTTTATCTGCCCTAATCTTTATCTATCATACTATCATATAATTTGTTTATGTATGTGAATTACAAAAGCATTTGGGGATTGCTGGTTTGATTTTTTTTTTTCCCCTGAAGTGCCAGGAGTGATATAAGCAGTGAATGGGCATACTTGATAGCATTGGGAAAAAGATCATAAAAGATCTATTTCAAGCTTATTATGTATGGAACAAAGAAAGATTTTAGAAATAACTCTTAAATTCTTGACTGTTGCCATATTTCACATGCGTAGTACAGAGGCTGTTCACGCTGTGGCTAAAAGTCACCAGGAGCATCTGCACGATCAGAGGGAAAGATCTTGATTAGAAAGACAACAGAGCAAAGTTGTCAGCTCTCCGRTTTGCTCGTTTTTCCACCAGAGCAGCACTTCCCATTACATTGTGTTATGAACCTACCTATTAAAGCTGTGGATGCAGCGGTTATTCCTTTCTAAAAAGGCCCATAGATAAAACTGTGAGTCATCCTGCTAATCCCGTGCCTGATTTTTGACCTGTTTTAGGGTTTTCTATAGCCTCCCATCACCATAGTTACGAAAAGTCGTCTGTATAAACGTTTTCCTTAGATTTCTTTGAGTTTTGCTCTTGTTAATGAGCTATCAAAAGCTCTCCTTGGATAGATTAAGGTTTATATTATACTGTATTCACTTGATGARGCTGTCATGTTTTTCCATTTCAAATTTTAGTAGTTGCAAGATTTTACAATGTTTCTCTAGATTTAACTTACTAGATATTTGTCTCACAGCTAGATTCCTTTAGCCAAAAATATTCTGCTCAGTTACACTTAGATCTAAGGGATGCTGCCATAGTGGAGAATATCCTGAGATGAACTCTGTTGGGTAGCTAGGAGCCTGATTATCTTCATTAGAAGATATACGAAATACTATTATTAGAACCATAAACGTGTTTGAACCATTTAAGCCCATAGTTTATGTAACAGGCACAGTTACCTACTGATAACATTTTTGCCAACTGTGTTATACCTAGGTAACGTCACCTTAGTTTTGGAGATGTAAAGGAGGAGACTGAAGTGGAACATACCTAGTTAGAAATACTTCTTGATTTGTTCTTTCTGTTGCAGGTTGCTCGGTTGATAAAAACTGAATCTTGTTGTCTTGTTTAAGTAGCACTCCTGAACAAATAATGCAGATTTAATCTGTGCAGTCTCTGTACAGCCACTTCTTACCCTTCTTGAATTGCAGGCCCTTTAGTGGTCAGATTTTTGTTCTCTCTGTGTAGTACCTAACACAAGACAAATAAGTCTTGGCTGACACTGTTGGCCTGGGTTGGGTAGGTGATCGTCATGCTTTGAAGATCTAAGATTCCACTGGGGAAATAAGCAAATTTGGAAGGAAAAGGGTTTTTTGTTCAGATTCACCCCGGGAAACAAGTGTGCTTGCTAGTGCTGTAGCTAACAGGAAGCACTAATAGGTTGTGGCCAGTGAGGAGGGAGGGCAGCCACCCCACACCTCTAGCTTCTGAGCAGATCCTCTGCTGCAAACACCCTTAGACTTCAAAGGGAGCTTCTGCCAGGACTTGCAGTCCCCTCTCACTCCGCTGCGAGTGGGTGTGAAACTGGCAATTAGACAAACACCACTGCTTCATAGCCCTACGATGTCTTCCCATGAAACAGAGAAGATGTTATTTTTCTCAGACCAGTTCTGCTTATCAGCATGAATGAGCTATGGAATTTTTTGGACGATTTCAGGAGCAATTATTCATTAGGGAGTAATGGCTACCTTCTGCCAGTAGTGTCACAGCTACCAAATTATGGTAACCGATCCTAAATGGGGTTGCAGGGTATAGTATTAAGATGATGCTGACGATTGTAGGTGTGACTGGATTTGTGTCAGTCCTTTGAGATTGCATTTAGCTTCTGTGCTCTTTGTCCAGCAATAGTGACAGCAGAGGGAGGAAGCACAGGCTGGGAGTTTGTATGCTTTTTGAGGTGCTAATTCTGTAGCGTTCAGGGTGTCCCATATTTTCCTGGGGTTTTAGTCCTGCAGGTGTTGGATAGAAGCAATGAAAAGTGGCAACTGTTCAAAAACTGAAGCATTTGTTGTGTTCTGTGACATGCTGTGATTGATGAGTACAGTAGAGAGGAGGAAAAAGTTTATCTTTAAAAACAGGCTTAAGGAAATATCCTAGTGGTTTATTTTAAATGGAAGAATAAAAATCTTATTAGAGCTGTATTTGAAGATCAGGGGAGCCAACTCATGTTTCTGACCTGTGTAACGTTGATTTTGGAATATGGTGAACATTACATAGAGAGGAGGGGTATTTGTTTATATCTAAGTGAGGTGGAAGGGGTAGAAAAAGGAATTTTTAACCCTCCCAGATGGTTCTGTCCAGCCTGACCTTAGACCTTTGAGCTATGTCTTGGTTTTTTGGCTGGGTGACTGAGTAGGAGGAGGAGTGAGGGAAAACCTGGGTATGGAAGTGGAAGGAGTTGGGGAGCTCCAGGGCAGGCTCACAGATGGGAGCTCAAACGGTCTAAAATAGTCTGAAGAATGAGTGCATGAGAATATCTTCCATGGAGGAAGGGCATTGCCCAGTGGAACTGGATTGAAAGGAAAAAAAGTGAGTTACAGGATCAGTAAAAGGCTCTCAGAGGGAGTTATTTTTCCCAACATTGCCATTTATGATAAAATTGTCTTGTTGCATTCTCAAATGGAGATTGTAAAGAGGGAACCTTCTTTCCCAGTTTCACTTGTTTTCCTTTGTATCGCTTTATAACTTCTCTTCATGATAAAGTTTTCCATGTTTTTTGAAAAGACAGTGAAGTTCCTGACCAAAGAAGTAAAATGAAAGGAATGTCTTCCTACCTGTTGTCTTCCACCAGCTAGCATGTGGTCATAGGCACCAGCCTAGCCTATGGTCCTATATCACCATAGGCACCAGCTAGCCTATGGTCATCTTAGTCATAAGCAGGAGTTAAAATAAAGGAATCTGAAACAATTCAAAGAAGTACTACACCTGGACTGAAGAGCTACAGATGCATACAGCTAATCTTCAGTTTTCTGTTTTAGGAATTGATTTAACTTCAGGTTTAGGTCTTCCCAATTATGACGGTACAGAAATATTCACAGGTTCCCTGCCACGAAGCTATGCTCTGCAATTCTGTTGCAGAATGATCAACTCCTCTGTAGATTTCAGGGGTTAAAGCTTACTTCTGATGTGCCTTTATTTGGTGTATGTGAGGCTTTTATTCCTGGWAGAGTTAGTGTGCAAACGTCCAAATGTAGCAATTAATTTAACAGGGAGAAGGGAGAAAAATTGGCCAGCAGTTGAAACAAAATAGCTTAAACAGTAAATAAAATAAACAGACTTGGAGCAAATCCAAGGAGGACAGCAAGGAACCAATTCAAGCTGCATYGAACCAGCATACTTTGAAATGGTAATGTTAAGAGCAGTACTTTATCTAGAGATTTTTTTTTTAAATAGTCTTTTTAACCATTTTGCATGTTTGCTAGAGTGGGAAGGAACAAAATAAAAACAAAATGCAAGTCCAGTTACTTTTGCTGTTTGTTCTTGAATCCTGTAGAAGTTACTACGCTGAGGCCAATAAAGGGTTTCAGGATTTTTGCAACAGCTGTTTGAGCTCTTCCATCTCTTTGCACCGGATGATGGCTCTCAAAAGAGTTAGATCAGCCTTTCCGCTTTTTTTTTTTTTTTTAATTAAATCAGATCACAAAAAGAATAAACTTTGTAACATATGCTGGAGAAAATAAGCGATAATAATGTCTTTTCTTTATGCATCAATCTAATTAGCAGCTCTGAGGCTGAGAAGAATGGACAATAGTTCAGGAGAATGTTCATTCATTAAAGTTACAATTAAAATGGCAGGAAAAGTATTTAATGTATTGTGTAGATCACCTCACAAAGATCTTAGTCTGGCCAGTGCCTGGGACATAGATCAGAGGTCTAAGACCTATTTCAGCACCTCTCTGTGTGTCCTTAGCACGTCCTTTCTGGTCTGAAGATAATGATTCTTAGCAGATACAAGGAGCTTTGAAAACTCATAATTTTGACATGCTGAAAACAACTGTGCTTTGTCAGAAAACATTAAAACTTTGTTGAGCGCAAAGTGATTATTTCACTTATTTTTAAACCTTTGTCATAACATCTTTTCCTGTTCCTGAAACAAAAAAATGTGTTTGGTTCAGATTATGAACTTCCCATTTGTAAGTTCTTCTATTTTAAATGAGGGGCTTCTGGTTACTGGTTTTTCTTTGGCATAGGCATCGCCTATGGAAGCAGCAGAACTTAGTCAGCAAGACTTGATCTTTTTTTTTTTTGAATCCTAAGCAACTAGTCCGTAAATAATCCCCTCAGTGCTGTCCTTGAGAAGACCCTATAGACCTGCCTGGTTGCCTGTGTCTAGAGCACAGTGATCAGCACACTGCCCAGAGTCCATGCCCTACACTCCTTCTCTGTGAGCCCAGGGTCCCAGAGCTTCATTTGTGCAGGCCTGTGCTTCGTTACCGTTTGATGGCTGCTGCTGAGGGCTATGGAGGTGTACGCTGAAACAGGTCCTAGGCCTGGGTGGTTATGGCTGCTGGAGGGTTTGTCCACACTGCATTCGGGGTCTTAACCACAGTGCAGTGTTGGTACAACCAGGTTAGCTTTAACCCAGTAGGGTAGGTGTTGAAACTAGGTCAGTCTTGGCGTGAGCTCTGTGCAGCCCTGTTTGCGACGCTGCTGAGGCAGGGGTTTACTGTCAGAGCTAGCTGGCTTAAAATAGCAGTTTTCCAACTTGGAGCTAGGGATGGATGACAGGGCACGAAACTTATCCTAGATGGAGCATTGGCTACCCCAAAGATATGCTCTTATGCACATTTCTTTTCATCCCTCCCCCCCACCTCTCCTCTTGTCAGTCACGGGAGGTGTTGCGTGTATTTTGAGCCGGTGGCTTTGGAGCTTCTCGATGCCTGAGGCAGCCTTCCTGATGAAGCCTGCACTGACCCGGCCAAGGCCCGGTGACACTGGTTTATAGATGGAAGAAGTAATTCTCCCATGGGTGTTACGTAAAATAATTTTTAAAGAAGTGATGCTTGTGGATCTGGAAAGTAGTGGCTCGAGGTAGAAGAGGGTTAGTCCAGAGGTGAGGGGAGCTAGCTGCTGGCTTGAGCAGCGCAGGAGGGAAAGAGCTGCTGCCCAAAGCTGAGTTGTGAGCCTGGGAAGTTGGGCCAGAGCCAGATCAACAGGCACGGCAGGAGCTTTGTTTGCTTTGGGCAGGGCAGATGGAGTCAGAAGGGAAGGCAGAGAAGGCATCAGCACTAAAACAGGTGAGGGGGAGATTTGGGGGTAGGCAGAACGTGGTGGACGTGTGGGGCAGAGAGCCACATCATTGCAGGAAAAAAGACAGTGTGCCTGAGAAAATGCTCTCCTTCAGCTTACTTGGGTACGTACTTAATGTGTATCTCCTCCAAACGCAACGTAGAGGACTCCGGAGGCTGTGGTTTCATGAACCGAAGTCTGGTGACAGAACTAACGTCCGAGGACTCCCGCTCCCCTCTGCCTGGTCCTCTGCTGTGCCGCAGCTGTGCTCGGGATTGTTCGTAAAGCGATGCTGTGAACCAGATAGTCCCTTGTGGGTTTTGTTTAGCCTGGACGAGTTCGGGTTCACAGTGCTGGCACGACTAAAGCAGCAGCGTGGTGGGGGGGAGGACCGAGGGACTGCAGGAAGGCTGCGTCTGCAGTCTGGCACGTGCCTTCGACAGTTCTGCCTGAAGCCATGCCTTCAGTGGGCAGACACCCTGCAGCAGTACCTCCAGAGTCGCATCAGGCATTACTTATCTCCATTAAGTGCTTGCTACAAACTCTGGTGTGTGCTTTTTATTTTTTATTATTCCGTTTTCCTGCTGGCTGGCGACACCTGCCTCCAGCCACCTCTCGCAGAGTAAAGCCCATACTCCCATCTCTATGGCCAGCCAGCAGCGGTCGATGGCCAGAGATGGAGTTCAGCTGGAAGCGAGCGACAGTGTGTCCTTTCTACACTCCTACGGCGGCATGTGGCGCAGAAAGCGTAATGGTCTCTTCCCGGCTGTTTGGATGACAGCGGTCTCTTCGTTAAAGCAACCGATTGCCAAGACGAAGAGATTTATCATGTGAAATTGTTCTGTCCTGAATAATTTAATTAGTGCTTAAATTTTGTCTTTTGTGGGCGGTGGTTTGATGGTGAGATTTGTACTGTGGTTTTATGCTATAACTTTATCTTGTTTTACAAAAAAGGTGTACTCAATAGGAGAAATTATTCCCCATACATGTGGTAATGAAGATAAAAGGTGAATGTGTTTGTCTTTTGCAATGCAAAGCAAGAACAGCCCTCTAGTGGTCACGGCTCTAAAAAAAGCCATATGGGGAATTTTCTTCATCTCACCCAAGCAATACTGCAATAATTGCTTTCTCCAGGACTCTAGTAAGGAAACCATACACAATGAAAGTTTTTCCTTTCTCCTTGACATTCTCGTGCTTCTAGATTGAGTAACTAAGATAATATTTGCAATTTAGTCATGTAATTGGCAACTTCAGACTGCATCTGGGGAGCTTTCACTTAACTGACTTAACTGTGCACGTTAATAATGATGGCAATTATTTATTGAATAATAGACTATTGGGTTTCTTAAGTAGCTAAAGCACTGAGCTGTGGAACAAAGACTAGCATAAATTACCATCAACTATATGACACGGTTTGTTCCTGAAACCACAAAATTACGCCTTCATTTTGTTCATTTTTATGTAATTCTTTTTTTTTTTCTTTTTGAATTCTTCTCAACAGCCCAGTGACTTCTCGGTATCTCTAAAGGCATCGGGGAAGAACAAACATTTCAAGGTGCAGCTCGTGGACAATGTCTATTGTATTGGGCAGCGTCGCTTTAATACTATGGATGAGTTGGTGGAACACTACAAAAAGGCTCCCATCTTCACCAGTGAACACGGGGAAAAGCTATATCTTGTGAAAGCACTTCAGTGACGTTGAAGATGGACTTGGCCGCCTGGGCCTCTTATAACTTACAAGCCTTAGGTCCTAAATTCACTTTTATAGAGCAGAGCAATATCTGAAGCAGGCTTAAGGAATAGGCTCTTTCTAAAGTGTTTGCTCTGTCGGTTGCTGTTTGTCCTTTTTTTTGTTTGCCTCTTTTTGTGTTCCAGTTCTGTTAATCTCCGACCACCTCTCTTCAGGTTGAGAGTTTCCCTTGGGTGGCCGTGGCGAGCACTCACCTTCCCGGCTGAGTTCAAAACTCCCCTCTCCTGTGTACGTTTACATAGTTAGCTCAGATCAAGGAGGGGCGTTTTCAATTCAAACCAGTGTTAATCTGTTCAGATTGCTCATGCAGGCAGAACTCTCCGTTCAGAGACATCGGGCACAGTTTGAATGCACTGAAGCTGCAGCTACTTAAGTGAGAGAGAGTAGACATAACAGTTGTGGCTGTGAGTTCTGTAGCTATATCGCTTACCGAGTAGTATATTACAAAAACTCCTAGTTCCTAGAAGCACTCTTTACACTGTACTCTGCTATTACATTGCCTCTCTGACTCTTTGTAAAGAGTACACTAATTAAAAGCATTTTGTAATAGTACTTCTTAAACTACTATGGTAAGATTGTAGTAAAAGAAAACTATCTAGTGTATTTTGGTCTGTAATTGCAACAAAGAGAAATTTTATTTGAAAGTTGATTACTAGAGAAAGAATCATTGAATTGTAAAGGCTGAATGTTTTGGTAATCTACAACCAAATGTGCCATCCACATAATGCTTTTTCCTCTTGCCCTTCTGCTTGTTTGAATTAAACGATTATGTATTTAATTCTCAAAGTAATATGTATCTGTAGCTGATTGTTGACACTAATACAGAAGATTAATAAAAACTGATCTTGGGACGGGGTGGGGCGGGCTACCAACACTATATATATATTTGCTTTACGGAAAGAAATCTTCGGGTTTTACAGAGGATGGTGTGGTTGGTAGGAAGAGACACAGAATGTTTATGAAGAAAATGCGTTTTTCTCTTTTCTTTACATTTAAACTCCTTTATGGTTTAAATATACAGTCTTTAGATGGCACATTCCTGAGATTGAAGAAGGGATCGTGAGATCTCAAAATCTTGCATACTCAGTTTTTTGGATATTGTAATAAAAAAGGTATTATGTCATGATGGAGTACTGGATTTATCCTTGGGTGGTAGYCCTGGTGTTGGTTTAGCAAGGTGAAATAGTGAATAATGAATTTGTTTGTCTTGGAATTTGTGTGGCCTAAAAAGAAAACTTCTGTGACTGCAGAGGACAGTTTGATATGAGGCAGTGTCTAATGAGCTCTGTGTTACTAGTTTCTGTGATAAGTAAGTCTGTTTATAGCTTTAATGAAAACTGCAAGATGGAGCTGTTTCCTGGTACCTTTTTGCTATTGAAACATGTTCCTTACCTATTCTGTATTTCAGCCAGTGGTAGTACGACTACCTCTGTGCGTAACTGCAGTGTAGGTTAAGCAGACACCCGCACGGTCTGACTTGCTTTGGTGTAAATCGTACCACTGCCAGGAGACTGCACTGGTATGTCTGCAGATGAATTGCAGTCTTGCTCAGACCCGAGAGGCAAGTACAGTTTTTGAATACTATTTTCCCACCACTCTTGAAATCTTACTTCTGTAAGGTTATCTGAATTGACAACTGTATTTGAATTAACGACTGTATTTTTCTGTACGTGCATTTACTAAAAATTGGGCAGTGACACTTCTGCTTGGTCCAGCTTAATGAAGGAAAGCAGTGATTCAGAGCTATCCAGAATGGTCATGCATTATCCTGAAGAGCACCTACCTATGACTATCTTCTAAGAATATAGAAGCTTTCCGTAGGAAGTTGGTGAGAAGTACCAGTTGTTTACAAGCTACCTACAGAAGGACTCCACAGTGGGCTGCTTCTTAAACTTCCTAAGTGAATTCTGCAGAGAATGTAGGTTTTTGCCTTCTAATACGTAGTTCTTTCTTTAGGTGAATCTAAGCACGTACCGAGTATGGCAATGACGTTAAGAAAGTCAACTATATGTTGTATGAGCATTTTCAGGTTTGAGTGAATTGCTTTTCAGTCTCATTTACTCTTTGTAGTATTTGGAAAAATGATATATGGGAATGGTTTTCCTTTTCAGTAAACTGATTTCTGCAATTACTCTTTCATGCCCCTTGTTCATTTTTCTGAAATGTTCCCCATGTTCCCTGTTCCAGGAGCCTTCGTATGCCTCTTGCAATCCTTCTTTTCACTTTTTTTTATAGCCCCTTTTTACAAGCTCTGTTCCTAACCCCTTTCTAGCCTTAGTAGCTTAGAACTAAATCARATAGACATATAAGTGAAGTTTCTACCATATGCTTTCTATTTTAATGGATTTATCAAACCTTTTTTGTTGTTGTTGTTTGTTTGTTACCTCATCCTCTGTAAACAGCTTCTGTGTATTGAGATGTGAATTGTTAAAGTATTTTGTTTTGGAAGCAGTTAGTTAATTTATGACCCAGCAGTGTGAATGACTAGCTCCAGGTTTTGTTTTTTTTGGTTTTTTTTTGAAACAAGCCTCATCTTGTTTTTGTCCATGCTGTATTTAATCAACATGCTCTCCATTCAACAGACTCATTAATAGTTCTTCAGTTGTTCCTGTCTTTACTAATTGAGATAAGTTGCTGGAAGTTTTGCTGCCTTTTTGACCTTGCTGGATTGGGCCTAAGGATTAACAACCTTCAGTACTAACTGGTTAATAAAGGGGCAATAGACACGGATTTTATTTTTATTTTCCTATTTTATACGTACCTTTCTATCATTTGACAAAACCTCACCCTTATTTTTTGACTACTTAAAGCCTTTTTGTCAAAGCTTGGGGTTGGGGTGTGGGGTTTTTTTTTTAAGTTGAGAGGAATTGTGGTGATCTGAGTTTCTTCACCTGCAGTTTTCATTAAAGGCTCAGGTAATTTCTGATGGAGTGGAAGTGGTGATTTTTCTATGTTATTCAGTCTGGCTTTTCCCATCATACCTGGTTTGTATAGGTGCATAAGTTGTACTTTTAAGTATTATTCCTGTACAGCTGTTAATGTTTTCTTGCCTTGCTGGTATTTACGTAGGAATGTGAATGAGTTGTCTGAATGCATAGCAGTTGCTGTACTTCCATGCAGTGGCAGGAATTTGAGATCCATGTTCTCACTTTCAGCTCCGGGAGCGTGTTGAGAGGAGCTCCCTTTTCCAGTTATCTCGACTGTTTGTGGTATCATCAAATAGCCCTACCTTGAGTAGGCACAAAAAGATGGTCAATATCCTGTCACTTCTGAACATCATAGCCCATAGTTCTGTAACACTCCTATTCTGAGGATGTTTTATTTAAAGGATGCTGTGGTAGCAGTTCTTCATATATATCTACAGTGTAGTCCTTGGTCCCAGCTTTTATGCTGTTCAGTCTTATGAAAGTGTGCGTGTATGAGACATTTTCTAAGGGGTGGGGAGACTACTCCGGACACACTCCGGAGTGCTATATAGCCCTGTGCCARCTGGGAGCTGCTGCTCTTTGCGCAAGCGCCTGCACTGCCACGCTGCTGCTACTGATGGTGGTATTTGTCCAAAAATATTCGAGAGCTTCGAGGTTTACACTGGTTTGCAGATAAATGCATGCAAGCTTCTGCACAGGTCCCAAGCCAGGCAGCTGCTAGCCAGATCCAAATTGGAAGAAGCGTGAACCGGTGGCATGATGCTGAGTCTCAGCCTGAGGGTCTTGCAGAGAAGTACCACAGAGACACTTAATGCAGCCGTGCAGTGTTCAGCTGGCTCGGAGCATCTGTCAGCAAAATACTGCACAGYTGGGTACCAGGTAGCCATGGCTGACCTGATTTAGTATTGAGGGTAGTCACGTATTAGGTGGGGACAAATTATTAAAGGATTAATCTAAGAGTGAACCGAGAGCATGCCAGGTAAACTCACATGGATGATCTGTATTATAAAAGCAAAGGGTTTGCTTAGTCTTTGCTTTTGGGGAGAGGAGAGAAGAGGCAATAAAGATGTGCGGTTGGGTAATTAACGTGAATATGGACTATATGAATGGACTGTAAAGTCCCACTTTTGAATGATTCTATTTAGTGTTCCCTATTCAGATATTTTTGTCTCATAAATTTATATGAAAACCTTAAAGTTKACAGCTGTTCTTCCAAGCCTTTATTGTAGCTTTTCTATACTGTAAAGTTTTCTGCCTGGTTTAATGGTTTCACTAAGGGTAAATAGAGATCTTCCACACTTAGAATGATAACTTTTGTTATAACACAAAGTTGAAGTACTTTTAAAATACCACTATACAATTTTACTTATAAAAATGAGTCAGATTTTGCCTAAATTATAAATCAAAAACTAGAAAAGGGATCACACTTCTTTCGGACTTGGTCTGGCAATTTACTGGCAAAAGCTACTAAATAACTGTAAGGGCTTTTGTTCCTTCTTGGTCTTAAACTACTTTAATTTAGTGATTTAGGGGCAAATGAAACCTGTGCAATCTCCAGAAACTGAATCTGATGAGTTCTGTTGTCTTACTCCAGTGGGATGGGATGACTCATTTTTAAGTGGAAACTTGTTAACATATTTATACTGATAAGCCGTGAAAGGTGTATTGCTAAAGTAACTCTCAGCTCTTAAAATGCACTAGGAACTGTGAATCTTTCCATTCCTTTCTCTTCAGTACATCAAAAATTCAGTGCCTTTTTTGAGAAGTGGAAAAGTGTAAACCAGCAAGRGTACAAGGTGCACAGTCCTGAATAGTGTTACAGATCGCCTGGACCAAGTGAATGAAAGGTTTCAGAGTAAAATGAGGATGCGGGTAAATGCTGCTGTTCATTCACTAGTTGCTCCTAGGTGGAGTAGGCTTTTAAATAACAAGTAAATCAGTTGTGCAGTACTATTCTAGAAAGTATACTGCACTTGCAACCCAAACATGCACCAACCTTAGTATATGATAACAGTGCCTAATATGTGTATGTTCTTGTGCTGGTGTCTTGCAAAAGCAATGGCATATTGTCTTTTTCTCTATTTTAGGTGGGTATTYGCATCTATAGCTGTTGCATGTAGTTATTTTGTTGGAAAATCCAACACACAGAATGTTTTTTGACCTAAATTGACTTAACGTGAAATATAACCTATATATAATATACTTAAAACGATAATATTTTCTGGTCCTTTGCCTCTGGAACCCTATGCTACTTTTGTATTTAAAAATGAAAGTTTTTCTGGCATATTCTTGGTGTTTCTTTTCTTGTTATAAAATAGATTGCCTCCCCTGTTGTTATTTGAAATATCTACCCAAGCTCATACGGAAGCTGACTAACAGAAGTGACATGTAACCATTGACAGATTAGACAAGTTTTTCCTTGCATTTTCTTTCATATGTGGTAATATTAAATGTATTAGGAGTGGGAGGTTAAAAGAAAGAAAAAAGAAAGAAAAAAGAAGACTCTAACTTGACATTATCTTCAGCAGTGGGAGTCCACAGTTATAAGGAAAAGTAACAGGTAAGAAATGTTATTTTCTTACGCGAATTTAGTTTGGAATTTAGCTTGACATCGTATGGCACTAGTGCGTGAAGTATTACAAAGGTTAACAAATAAATGCTGACTTAATCCAGCTTAACGAAGGAATGGATGGATAAAATTRTTAATCTCAATGTCCTACTCTAGAAAATAGTAGTAATCTTCAGAAGGGGAGAACTGTGATTTTGGGGACTTTTTTCTTGGTGGTGTTTTTATTGTTTTGATTTTTGAGGGAAGACTTCAAAAGATGTGTCTTGCTCCAGTTTTCAAGCCAAATTTTGCTTCTGAGCTTCTTCCCGATAAGCATCTCTCTGGGTGTGAGCCAGGCCACAGAGAATATGTTAACTGGAATTATTCTCCCAGCTGTAAGTGAAACTGTGGTGGTGAATAATGGGTTACTTCTTTTTCTTTTTCTTTTTTTTTTTTTTAATTTAAATTTTGATCACCCTTAGATTGGATACATACATCTATATGGTAATTAATTAGTGGGTTCCGTGGGTTACTGACTTAGCTTTTCACCTGGGTTCAACTCTGTCAAGTTAAAATAAGCTTGATGATTTTTTTTTTTTTTTTGGTTCCTTTTTATGTCACAGAACCAGTAGTGCATTCAGTGCAATTATAATTTGTAATGCAAAGAAGCCCTTCAGTTGTGGGTGGCTGGTATGTTTGGAATACTAAGTCTATAGATGATAATACAGCCATAAAGAATCGCGGGCAAGGGCACCAGCAGACAGGCAGAGAGAACAGGCTCCTGGGATCATGAAGCAAGTATCTGATGGTTTCTCTTTGGAGAATTAGGATGTTTATTTTCATTTGAATATGCATAGCTAATTTGTAGAAGTGAAACTTAACCCTTTTTTGATGTACAGTCTGTTTACTCAGAAGTAAATTCCAGGAATTAGCATTGCAGGARGGAAAGTGGATGTTGAGGCCTTAAGAAAAGTGAAGGGTACTGGTGTTTGTGGCTGCTTTCTTACTGAAAATTCGTATAGGTTTATATTCCAGTGAAAAGTGGGATACTCTGTGTTACTTGGTTTTGCACCACTGTTGGCCCAACTTTGTGCTGGCATAACCTGTCTCCACTGAAGACGAGGTGACTGTGATTACGTTAGAAGAGATTTCCATAACGTAGTCAAGGCTCTTGTGCAGCTGGCTTGGGCTAAGCACAGAGTTCAAGGTGAAGAGCAAGTTGTTGAATGAGCGTTCACCAGTAATGGATGGGTGCCATAGAGAACTCTCTTAATCCAGTTATTTTTGTCCTTTGCCCTTACTAATTCAGCAGTGGGTGCTGGCATTATCAGTGTTTGATGTTCTGGGTTAATAAGGCACAGAGTTGTTTCTTGTGCTAACAGGTAACTTTGATCAGCTGTGCCACTTCTCTGGCTTGTCTCTGTGAAATCATTCTACTGTGAAATTCAGGATGGTTTAAGAGAAATTATGTCATTTCTTTTTAGCTGGCATTTCTGATGCGGTATATAGCACACCTACATTGTCAGCCTTACGATGCTCTTTGGTGTAACCTCTTCTGCAAAAATGAGAAGTCTGAGCATGTTTCAAAAGCTAGCAATCTCAGCTCAGTCCTTTGCCATGTGGTGAGTGTTAGATTACCAGTCATGGGTCCCTTGATGGCAGTATCTCATGTTTTTTAACTGCAGTCTTTGAGACTTGTCTCCCTAAATTAACATCAGATTCGTCTTTTTTTTTTTTTTTTCCCCTCCACCTTTCCCTCAGAAATGCACATGCATCTGTCTTTGGCAGTCCTGTTACTTCCCAGAAAGTCTACTTGGCCGTTAGAAACTTCGTGGACCGTTTGGAACAGCAGCATTTCCATCCAGCGTTGGCTTAATAGGAAATAATACCCTTCTTGATGAATTGCATGATCCTGTGGTGGGGGAAATAAAAACCGAAGGTGCTTTCCTACTTTATGCTAGTTCTTGGGAGCACTTCATGCTAATGGAATGAACTCTGGCCGTTCTTTAGAAAAGAAACAAAAAAAGTGAACAGGTTACAGTTCTGGTTTAAATCAAATGACTCTGTAAATGCTTGTGAATAATTTTAAATCTGTAAGAATGGAGAAGCTCGTTATATAATGCAATGCCAGGAACTACTTTAGTTACGGATGGAAGGAGGAGACTGCTTTCCTCAGCATTAGCAGAACGTTAATTCTGCAACCACCTTCAGAAACGTATCCGAAACCAAGCTGCGCATGCTAAATGCAGTTCTGAACCTTTGAGGATAGGGCACCACGCAGTCATCTAGCTTGAATTTTTGTTGTTTTTCTGTTAACTGCAACAATTTTACTTTTCTGATGACTCAGATGAATTAATTTTTCTTGTGTGTTTTCTAGTGCAGTTGCATGTGGTCTGGCATCGCTTCCATTCGAGCTGAGTTGAGTTTCCAGGAATCCTGCTTGTCCTGTGCTTTGTTCTGCACTGCCTTCCTGCCCCATTTGCACTTGGTCTCCTACTCTGCCTTTTCTCCTTTCCTCCTCTATCTCTTGTGCCCTAAAGCTGCTCAAGTTTTTCAGCTCCTCCTTCCTTTCTTCAGTTGTCTCTCCTCTCCCTCCATTTTCAACCTTTAATATTTAGAGCCTACCTAATGGACAGGAAAAATTGCTGTACTCCACACTTCTCCCTTACRCATCCAGGTCGCAGAGAAGCAAGCCCACTTCCTCGGGTGGAGCTGTGTTTGTGCTGTGGGCACAGCAAGGAATAGGCTGTCAAGCGACTGTATTGCTTGAGCAAACCTGTTCTTATCATTCACAGAGGTGGTTTGTTGGATGATATAATCCCAGCCTAAATCAGCAGCTTGACTGTAGGGCTTCAGTGCGTGTGTTCTCACTGTTGAAGGCTTGGTGCTCAAACAGGCTAAGGAGCTGCAACTCTGAAATAGGGAGGGGAAAATGACGTGGTCAGTATTTCTGCATATTTACCCCAAATGTCATACAGCGTGCTCAACAAAACATGGGCAGTGAAATTCTTACGTTATGTTGGTATTTGGGGGTGGTTGCCCACCTCTCCTCTCCTGCTTGCCTAAGTTTTCTCCTTGACCTACTGGATGGTATTTTCCAGTACTGAAGAGAGAAAATACCAAGGATTCCTCCAAGAGAGTTTCMATTCAGCAGTAGCAGTTTTTGTGAGACCTGATTTGCTTGAAGTGCATTGATGCATAGTTAGGCTGACATAGTGGAGATGTTATGCTGGCATATAACTATAACACTGTGTTGTAGCGTAAATGACAGTTTGTACTGTTTATTGGGACTATTATAGAGTCTACTATAAATCTTCATTCAAAAACCTGATACTATAAACAAAGCCCTTTAATTAAAAAAGAAAAAAAATACCCCCAGCCCACGTACAAAAGGAAGGAACAGCTCAAACTGAAGAGAGCAGCCAAAATAATTGCTGTGGACTGTACAATGATGATGGAGAGCAATGAGCACGCGCTGAGGAGCCATGGAAATGAAGCATTATGAAAGGACTGGTGACAGATAATGCTATTAGGAGCACACTCACCCAGGCGAATGCAGTGATACATATGTTGGCACCAATGATCAGGAGGGAAGTTCAAAACGATTACACAAGGCGTTTGCTAAGGGATCAGGCTCCGCAGGGCCATGCCGGAGGAACTTCAGTTTCGTTCTGAAGCAGTTCTTGCTTTTTCTCTTGAGATGCAGAGACCGAGTATAAACAGCAGTGGGCTTGAATAAGCAGTCAGCCTCTGCTTCTGCGGCAGGAATGGAAGACATCTAAGAAATCCCTTTTGTCCCGGATAGATGTGTGTGTGCATCTGTTTACTTTCCCTCCATTTAGAAGTTTTCTTCAAATTTGAATTGTTCCAGAACTAGCTCGCTTATCCTTTCAGAATCGCTGCACACCTTTCCATAGCAGGRTAATTGCTGGGGAAAGGTTTGATTACATTTGAACATGTGTGCAGACTTGCCCTAGACTGCACGTGGGTGACTAATCCTTGATGAGCTCAGTACTCTCTGAAGGGAGAGACAGTGTTTGAACAATTGCAGTTGTGCCCATGATTGCATTAAAAGTCCTCTACTCTTCCACCTTCCCCATCACACTGATTGCCCGGGGACACATATCCCTTTGGTTTCTGCGATCTGTTTTGCAGCCCTGACACTTGTTCAGATTTATTCCAACTTTAAGTCTGATACTTAGAAAAAAAACCCTTGAGCCTGCTTCTCCTCACACCAGCCTTTCCCATTGAATATGAAAAATTGCTGCACTTGTGTAGTCGTACACATGCCTGCCAGGGAACCTGGTTGTCCACTGCCATAACCAGATGAACATGTTGCCTGCCWTCAGCATCCAGAAGATAAAGGATTGCTCCATCACCAGTGGAACAGCAGTATGAGGCTCTATGTCGAGCCTATGTCATTCCACATCCACATGGATATGAGTTGGATTGGAAGCTGATGATGTGTAAAACTTGATGAGAAGAGGTAAAATATGGTGTGTGTCAGTTCTGAATTGGCTCTTTTAAATGCAGTGGTCGTGATGGCTGTGCTGGCCCTCCTATAACAGTACAGTTGTAATAGTAGACTTACCAGTACACATACGTTAGGGTGATGCACGGCCTGAAAAGCACTGAAATTCACTGTGGTGCTTCTGTTTCTAAAGCAGGAGAAACGTAATTGTTGTAAAAGCAGTGAATCTGGACTAAAATTAGTGGTATTAACTGACCCGGTCTCTTTGCTGGTTCCCCATCAGTTCTTGTGGGGCCTTCTGACTTGTGGACGGGACCCATCTCCTCCCAGGCGGGATGGGTAGAAGTGAGTTATGAACTTTTAGCATGGTGCTCTGAACTAATCCTTCCCTGGGCTTTGGACTGCTGTGCTTCCCGGGGATGAAAACCACATCCATCATTTACTGGCCTGAAAAAGAAAGCAGAAATATTTTCCCAAACGCTTGGATCTGTGTCAGCAGAAATTAGGAAGAACAGTATTTTGAAATTAAGCTATGATAAATTGTGATCTAGACAGCTAGAGATTTTCACGCTCATCTAAGATGACAGATAGCCAGGTACTGCAAAAATAGAAAGAGTTAATGAAGATGCTTCTTTCTCTGAATGTCATTCCCCCTTCCTATAAGCCTTGGCCTTTCCAGCCCACAGGGAAGTTTGACAATGCTTCCTCCCCTCCTTATTTCTTGCCCTAGAACTCGGGAAACTGGCCAGTCCTGGTCCTGTCTTCTGGTAAATGCTTACAATTTACCCTCACCATATGTGTTGAATATACAGACTTGTTAACATACTTCAGCAAGATTCTTGTGTAATTATGCAAGCACAGACACAAAATTACTGACCCTCAGTGATGCTGCCTACACTGGTAAGCACACATGTGCCTCTGCATATAATTTTCTTGAATATTTTCCTTTTAGGTGTTAGAACATGATAGTGTTTACTTAAGTTTTTACATGTTTTTGTACACTTCTAGCTGATCCTTTGTGTACTGGTTTYCATAACTAGATACTGCATGCAGATTCATATCCTTTATGTGGCACCCTGATTGTTACTTTGATAATACTTCAGTTTTTAATGGGCAGTGGCCATGAACTGAGGCACAGAAAGAGAAAATCATTTGCAAAGAGCCTTGCAACATTATGCAATAACCACAAAGAGCATCAACATTTACTTTGCATGTTTTCTGTGGGCTTATACCAAGGCAGGCTGAAATTTAATGGAAAGATCAAAGTGACTAGACTTTGACTCAAACTCTAATACAATTCATTTCTTACTGACTTTTGTTTGATATCAGAAAGTATTAAGGCACTTACCTTTATGATTTTAAGAGGCCTAATTTTAGAGGACAGAGGGGATCAGAAATGTTAACTTCTGTTCCAGAGCAGCTGGCTGAATTATACATCTGTGTTTTCTAAACTATCATAGGCGAAGCATATTTATTTTACCAATCTTGCAAAAAGGATAGAAAGTAGAGATGGTGCCAAATCTGCAAAGAAAATGTCATATGAAAGAGGATTTCATGCTTACTTTGGTATCAGCTATTGCACTGTTCTTTAACTGAACCTGACTTCCTAGGTTTTCTGCTATAGAATCGCTATGGCTTTTCCCAGATTTTCTGGTTATTAAAATTCAGCCTTCTGACTCCAGAGCTCACTTTCTTAATGTTATTTTATCCTAGCTAGAGGAAAATGGTTTAAGTGATAGATATATTTTTAATACACAAAACTTTCTTACTATTAAGAATTTAAAGAATATTAGGCTTCTTCTGGTCTTAGAAACCTCAGGTTGGAGAAGAAAAGCATGCTGTTGCTTTCTTGTTTTATTGTTTTATTTCACCTTTCRAATAATGTTCCAAGGAACACTGCGGTATTACTGTGCCTGTGCTCTTGGACCTTAACATTCCTATCCCATAGGGATTTTGCATGTTTTGTTCATCTATAATAAGCCAGCATTAAAAAATAAACCCTGGGTATAGAAAGGTACTTTCTCTTAGTCTTCTGGAATTACAAAGCAGACAGTCCCGTTTTGGGACTTGTTTTCAGGATAGTCACTTGTTGTGTCATTGTAATGAAAACTTTATCAATACCTGAATGAACTCAAAGGGTAGATTATGAATGATTGTTTTCAATTTGTTCATCTCCTGGGGTTTTGATGTTTATCTTTGCGATGGTATAGTGATATAACACAAAGCTTAGCTAAAGTTTGGCAGTTTGTTCCTCTTGGGTTCTCTTTGTTTCAGCTTCTCAGTCCTTGCTGCTTAGTGATGTCTACTGGCTGGAGCTGGCTGGATTCACAAGCTTAATATTGCAGTAATTACTCTGGAATTCATTATAAGACGTTCAGTATCAGAGCTTGGCTACTTAAAGAAAAGAACAGCAAGTTTGCAGGCAGGGATCAGGTTCTGACAACTGCTTGCAGAAGGATTTAGCGAGGTTACACCTGTTTATCTTCTGCAAGCTGGTCTTTTTTTCTTTCTCTTGCTGCCATTTTCCCACGTCTCCAGTGATTCACAGCCTCCTACATTGCGGTCCGCTGGGACTTCCAGAGATGACTTTGTTATTAGATGATGTTTCTTGGAAGACCCAAGTTTTCCTTGTAATCTGATTCCATCAAGGGGATGGTGTCAAGCCTCTGGGACTTTCGGGAATGGCTTGAATTGCACACACTTAAGGGAAGCTTGTTCAAAGTGACCTAAAAGCTTAAAAGTCTCAAAGCAATCACCAGTTTTCAGTTCTGGGCCCCAAAACGTGAGTTACTGAAGCTCTTCTGGGTGAGTCGCCTTGCTCCGTGCTCAGCTCTCCGGCTCGCCTCTCCTCTAGTCCTAAGCTCCTCTTCGCAAGCAGGGTCACGATCCYGCGTGTGCACGGGGCACCCGTGTCCAGTGACCTCCAGTGTCTGTACTGCCCCGATGCTTTCACTGTTGTGCCCTTCTCTTGTATCTCTGTGCTTAGTGAGATTTCTCATAATTTCTCATAATTTCTCATCATGCATAGAACTAAAAGCACAACCTTGGGGCCTGTTTATGAGGCACCATTAAAAAGCCTCTACAGACTTCTGCTTGTGTCAGATCTATGGAGGTCCGCCTTCTCAACAGAGTGGTATGTTTCCACTCTCTATTTATGAGAATGATAACAAATCATAAAATATCACAAGATTCCTTCTGTACACTGTATACACTCTCTGTAGACCCCCCAAAAATAGAGGGAATTAAAAAGGGAATTAGAAAAATAAATGGTACTGTATGTTTTCTGCCACCTGCTTGTTAGGGCTCCCACTTCTTCCACATGCTGTGCAGCACTGAGRAGTGTAAAGGCAGCTAGCCTCTTCCTTTTTCACCACTGTATAGGCAGTGTATCCCTCTGCCACTCATATTCCTTGCCAGAGCTGCCAAGTGGCGAATCTCACTAGTGAATGGATGTTCATTCACTTGAAATTGCACTGGTGCTGCAGAACTGTTTTCTATAGGTCACTGATTTGCTGTCATTCAGATGATTAGCAACGTTATTAATCATTAATTTTTGCTGTTGATCTGAGCCACACTTTAGTCTGTGAAGAAGGGTGCAGAGGATATTCAATATAAATCTGAACTGTGCAATTCTCTCTTGAGGTTCATGTCATAAAGATGCCAGGGAATTAATTCCCTCGCTGCTTCTGCCACAAATGGGATTTAATGTGAGCTGAGAAACTTCAGCTGATGTTCAGTGTGTGCCAGGGAAGCCCGGAAACTTTTCTCCATGAGGGCTGYGCGTGCTGTTGACTGATGAAATATTTTACCCACTTCAACAGTGGGAGGTTGTTTAATTAAAGAGAATAGGTAGCACGTACTATATCAAACACTTATTTTAATTCTGAAAACTTGGAAATGAGAATTAATAGATTCAGGCAGAAGCATGCTTACAGGGGATTAATGACTTTTGTTAAGCTGGTGATTATTCATTTCCATTTGAATAGATTGCTCTGAGAATACACGTGGGATCCAAAAAATTAAAAATGGGGATGTGGGGGCTTGAGCGTGRGAAGGCCGGGACTGAAATGTGTTTCCCTCCAGTGGCACAGAATTAAAGCCCCTCGGCTGATGCTTCAGGTAACWGAGACTGGCATTTCAGCCCTGCGTGTGGCCCTGCAACCTTCTGCTCTGTTTTCAAGCATGCCGTAATACGGGGGACAGGGCTTAAAGAGAGCGGTAAGAATAATAGGTGTGAAAGAGTAAGAAAAAGCCCTGTTTCATACCCATGGTTGGGGGGAAAAACACAGTGAAGGTTTGTACAATGTTCACATGGGCTTCGGTGTCATCCAGCTCTCGCTGACATCCAGAGTCCTCCTACAGGCTTGGAGACTTGGATCAGAYCTAGTTTGCCTGGATTATCAGCTCAACCTCTTTTCTCGTGTCTTGCTTCATCCAGGATAAAAGAAACTGCCTGCCAGTTGTAGGACTGGGATTTAAAACAAGTGGGCAGYAGTCAGAGCTATAAGTAAGCCCTTTTTAAGGAGGTGCCCTGTAGAATGGTATTTGAAGAAAAACTGAGCGTGGGGTAGATCAAGAGAAAGCGGAGGTACCCAAGTGTGAGATTTTGATGCAGCAAGGATAGGGAGGTGACAGGAGAGATCAGCAGGAGGAATGAGTCTCCACCGATACACAGAATGGGAAGAGCATTAACTCAGATCTATTGATTGGCATCAGTACAAAAGTAATGCTTTTCCCTTAAGCACAACTCTGCTGTCACAGCTGTTTGGTTACTAATGTCTCCTCCTAACAAAAGACATTACCTTAATGCAGAGAGGTTCCTGTAAGCTGCAGGCACAACTGAGGCCGTGCCATATTCTCAACTACGCTTACCCAGATTTTTTTTTTCTCGTGTATTTTTACATCTTTATATTTTTCTCTCCTGAATGCTTCTGTTGATATTCAGACTTCCTCAGTAGTTACCGCTCACATTAAATGGTAGGAGGAGGGAAGGGTAAAAACCTGAGTGATTATGATGGGAGTCTCCTTTCCCCGACTCTTGCAAAATCATTATCGACAACAACTGAGATCAACATGGGGGAYAAGGGAAGCACAAAAAAAGTACATGAGGGGTTAAAAAGACAATGTAAGTGGCTGTAGAACATCTTCCTCTCTCAAATAAAATGCTCTCATCCACTAACCATCCATCTCAGTCCTCATTAAAGTTAGTGGGAGCCTTTCCATTAACTTAAAAGGATATTGGATCAGTCCCAGATCCTCCGTGCTGGGTGTAACGGGCACAGTCTTTAAGCTCAGAGGTGAGCGGAAGGAATTTTATGACTGAAGAGTCTGTGTGAAATCCCAACCCTCTTGAATCCAATGGTGAAACTCCCATTAACTTCATTAGCGCTGGGATTTTGCCACTAGACTCAGCATGAAGTGAAATCAATGCGGCAAGAGGCAGCGGGATGTTTGACAACAGAGATGCTAGCTATGYTTTTTCCACGACTGGAATGCCTAAGCGTAAACCATTTTTGTTGTTAAAGTTTCATGCTGCCATTTCAGTGGCAATAGGAGTGAATCAAGCCCGACCGACCGCAGCTGCCTGTCTCATACGGGAAGAAATTCTGGCATGGCACCTGGCATGGGCTTTCCTTCCAAAAACACTCCCTCAGGAGTTTTCCAGTTTATCCAGAGGTGGSTGTATCTAATATGCAGCAGATAACTGGAATATAGTACACTTCTATCCAGCAGCAGAGACCATGCCCATAATCCGTACCCAGGTGGAAGAAAGCATGAAGCAAGAGTYAAAATAAAAATAAGGAATTTGGAAGAAAAGAAGCTTCTAAGAAAGTAATGAGCTGTACCCATCCAGCTATGCTATCTGCAGGGAAATGATGTATTTTTGAATTGGAAGGAGATGTGTGTTCCTGTGTAAGGAGGAAAAAATGATTGAAAACATATGCGAATGGAAAGGATTTTCACCAAACTATCCCCCAGTCTGAAAAGAAAGCTGTCCATTATAATAATTGCAATGTAAGCCCCAGAAATATGCTGCAGTGTGAGGCCAGATCCCTTCCTGGAGGGCTTGCAGGCAGAGATGGATATAAAAAGACGGCAGAGGAGTTCAGGGGTAGGTCAATACAATGATTTCAGTTTTTAAGCAACTAGTACAGGATTTTCTAGAAAGGGCTGAAAAATCTATTTCCCTTAAGCGGTTGGAATTGAACTCCGAAACCGAAGGGCTCTTAAAACCCCAGTTGCTTTAAGAAATGTTTGTGGTTATCAATATCTAATCCTGGCCTGCTTCCCAACCTTGGGCTGCCTTTGAAGTATTACTGCCGAGAGCTGCTCTGCACTCCTGCTCTGCACTCCTCCTCTGCCCGAGCCTACTGCCTAAGCAGGCTCCAAAATTGGAGGGTTTGTTGTAAGCACGGGATTCACCTTTTATTTCTACATGTTGTCAACTGGTATTAACAGTACCTTCCTTGAAAGAGAGGGGGATGATAACAAGRTGTCACTTAATTAAGATCCCTAAAATAAGAAGCCGCTTGCTTTAGGCTCCCTCTGTAGCCACCAAAGATCTTTGTCCCCTGTGAAGAGCACGTAGGCCTAGATGCTCCATTGTAGTGCCTGTGTTTAGATGGACTGCGTGCGAGTTTGACTTCTCCTGGGCTTAAATGGTCCATCCCTTCAAATACTATTTTATTGGTAATGCCAGCATGTCATTCATATATAGAATCATTAAAAGGGGAACATTTTTTCCCTCCTCTTTTTCCGTGTGGTAATGCTAAATGTGGTCCCCCATCCCCCTCCAAATCCATTTTTCTTTCTGGAGCATCCGGAGTGCATGACTTCATCTGCTTGATTATCTCAAGCCTTGGGAATGCTGGCTTTGTCTCCGAAACCGCCAGAATGTGCTGAGCAAACACCGCTGCTAGTCAGGCTGCATCAGGGCTGGCGGTTAAAGCCTCCTATGCAAGAAAACTTCCTAGGAGCTGCTTTTCGATGAGATCATCTTTAGTGATACGGGGTTGTCTTATTTGGTGAACGGGATTGAACACGAGGGCAGTATTACGGCCAAATAAAAGAGCTGCTGTTTCCGAATGTTTTTGTAGCTTTCTAGGATTGCGTTTTTGCACAAAAGTGGGCATTCATTCTTCGTTACGTTKCAGTTTCATCTTTCATACTGACAGCGTGGTTTCTGTCGTTGGAAGCGATTCCAGTAAATTCTGCAATGGATTTCAAAATGTTATTGGGGAGGGGGTAGTTTTTCTCTGAGAGGGTTGAGGAGCTGTATCTCTGATGATGCCAACTTCTCCTTAAGCAGAACCACGTTGTTCACTCAAGTCTGGCTATAGACCGTTGCTGTTCTTGTGCATCGAGCAGCTGGAGTAAGCAGGAGTAATGGAAAGGGAAGGAGTGCTGACGGGCATCTAATGGGGGCCATTCCACGAAAACTCCTGTGATGTGAGGGCAGGAGCGCTCCGTGCAAYGTCTCCAGCTTGTTGAAGGGTGTATTTGCTGCCACAGCTGTTCTGACCTGCCATCTCCTGAAAGAAAAAACATGAAATTAGGATGGATTGGATATTACTAGGATACTAARAAGAGGTATTATGTTTCTATATCAGCTGATAATACCTAGGTTATGCAAATGCAATCTTTATGGTCTGCAAATATCTCCTTCTGCCCTTCACGAGGAAGATGAGTTTTTACAGCTTGCTCAAAACTTCACAGAAGATCAAGCTGCAGCGTTACATTGTCAGAAGTGATCCAACAGAGGGTGTGTGTGTGAAAAAAATAGATAACTTGAGTTGTGTACCCTGACCCCCAGCCTGCGAGGGGGAGGCACATATTAGCATCTTGAATTTCKTCCTTGAATATTCCAGAAATGTGGGCCTGCCGCATTTTGTACACGGCAGAGGCAAATAATGCAGATGGCAATTACAACTGCTGTTCAAATCTTAGTGAAGCATGTGCTTATTAGTCTGAACAGTGTCAAGGTCTCAGCTTTCTCCCTGTCAGGCAGTCCAATGCCTGCAGGTTTAGGAGCTGCCAGTACATGTGAGGACATTTGCTGGTTTCTGTCACTCTTCTTGTGATGAGTATGAAGTTGAGCGTTACCCTGGTGTTAGGGTGAGCGCTTCCAGCATGGCTTTTCGGGGGGAATAAATCAGTCTGGTCAAATTAGGAAGTGATCCAAGGTCTTGCTCATAACCCACATTAAGTAGAACAAAGCTTTTATTTTGTTCTAGTTTAGAAGAGGTTTAACTCTCTTTGGCATGAAGCCCTCTATACTGCTTCCTAGTCCATCACTAGCGTCAAAGAAATTGTTATTGCTCAGCCAGAAATGCTTAAATAATTTCTAGAAGAGAAGTTATTCTTATGGAGCTGGGAGGATGGGCTCGTGCAGAGCTGAAATCGGCTTCCAGGATATTTTCAGATGGAAGCTTTGAATGTTCAACCTGGAGACTGGCTCAGTTTTGATGGTTTCTATTGAGATTGGTATTCAAGCCAATGCTAATGCACCGTTTTGCATGGCCTAGCAAATAGAAGGTGTAGCACCATCACAGAAGATGAAATTGAAGTATTTTCCATTGAGACAGCTAGAGAAGGTTACACAGGACYGCTGCTGACTGAACATTTTAGAATCATTAAATCCAAGAAATTTGTATCCAAGAATTTTTAAAGAGCTGGAGAGAGGAGCTCTGTTGACCTCTATATGTTGCTTTTTAGTCAGTGAGTGGAAAACAGTGTATTGTTAACATGCTATGAAAATCGAGTGCTGGTGGTAAGTATAGGTCTGTCAGCTTGACATTGATCCAGAGCAAAATAATGGAACAACTGAAATAGGACTCCTTTAATAACGAATTAAGGGAGGACCACTTTGTTAACGTCTATCTACCTGAGCCTAAGGAAAACTGATCTTGTCAAATCAGCTTGATGTATTTTACTTTACCAAGATTACAAGCTTGCCTGATAAAAGATGCAGGGCCTCCTTCACRTCTTGATCCAGAGACAAAATGAACAATGTCCAACAGAAAATGGTTTTGACACTGACATCTCCAAATGGAGATGGATGGAGGGAATCATCTCTGAGCTGGTGTGTGTATAGCGGGGTTCCTCGGGGATCATTTGCTGGCCTTTCCCTATGTAACACTTGTATCAGTAGCTTGCTAGAAAACATAATATCATTACTGGTAATGTTTGCAGATGTGCATGCAGACTGGAGACTGCTGAGGTGATGAATAAGTCAGCTCACTGGAAGAGCCACCTGCGTTATTTGATAAACTGGGAGAATGTAAGAAATGCTCATTTATTACTTGCCYGGTACGGGGGCTTGTATTTAGAGCTCAGGAGAGCAGGTCTTGCGGGGGCCYGAGGCTTCAGTCCTGCAGAGCAGCGACTGAGAGGCCCTGACGGATGGAAAAGGGAGTATAAATCCCGACACTCTACCAGGGTGTGGGGCTTGATAAGGCACCGTTGTGGATGTGGAAGGAAACATTAGAAAACTAAACTCAGTATTGGTAAAAGGAAGTGGGTTGTTTATAAAGTCACTGTAAGTTGGATAAAATCCACTTTTGTGCAGAGGRCTAGCACAGACGATATCAAGGCTTGGAATGAGATTTTCATCTTGGGCTGCCTTTGAGTGCAGGGGTGGAGTGTACCCTTTGAGCCTCTGTATCTAATTGTGCTACATCAGGATTTAAATTCTGTATTTACTGTTTTCCTGGCAAACATTTAGGTAAATGTTGCATTAAGTAGACATTTATTTTTAATAACATTGACATTCATCTTGCTTTTCTCCTGACATTTTTAGCATCTTCACAGATATCTGCATAGCTATTTCTGTTCTAAAATTTGCACTAATTAATTGCTTTTCTGTGTATCTATGGGAGCAACTCTCAGCAAAGAGAAAGGGAGGCACTGCAGTCACACATCGTTTGATTAAAGATAAATTGAAATAATTAAAGATGTGGTATTTAACGTAGATGCTTTAGGGCTGAAAACCAACATCCTGATACCTGCTGAGAAATACCTTATTCCACAAATAATCTCTGTTCTAGTAACTTCTGCCGTGACTAAGGCTAGCATTGGAATGTGGCCCGCAGTAATTACTGTTTTGAGACAAAGGGGACGCTTTCTGTTCACCCAGAAATAAATCACTTTGATTGCTCTTCTGTGGCAGAGCACTGTATGTATAATTTAAGATGTACAAGGCAGCAGTGGAGCCTTTTAGAACTGGATCTTCCCAGCAGTCGGCAGTGAGAAAACTAATGCAAGTGATGGGTGAGCAGATAAACGCCAACAATTTTGGGAGCTGGCTAGCGTCAGGGATGCTACACGGTACTTGTGCAGCTGAGAGCACCGTACGTCTTTCAGTCACCGGTATTGATCCTTCCAGAGGCGAGACTCAGCTTGCCCAGGGGTGGCTGAGCTGCAGGAAYGTCTCGGGATTGCTCTTCGGGGATTGCCTGGGTGCTGAATGGAGCYGCAGTCGTGTAGAGAAAACCAGTCCATCGTGTCAAGTGCTAATAACAGGAATTAAGTCACTCTGTGAGCATGTTTTGGAATTATAAATGAGCGTAGTCAGTTTGGTGTCTCTTAACAAGCTGGTATGTGATGACTCTGGAAAGCCTGGGAAAAGCTTTTGGACGGAGAGGCAAGGGAGAGCATCCCCTTTGGGAGYGTATTTGCTGAAAGCGTGGCCGTGCGTGGAGTGACCTCACGAACACAGGGTTGTTTCTTGAGTTACTRACCAGCCGCTTGGGAAGGGTTTCTAAAAACAGCTCTTTTTTATTACTTGGTGAGCACTCGAAACATACAGTTTAAGGCAGAAATTGCTGATGTGTTTGTATCAATTTCCTTTCGATGGTTGTGTCTTCTTTCTTTAGTCTGGGGTCTGAGATGCTTTGGGAAGTCTGGGATCTTCCTCCCTCTCTTCCCTGACTCCAGCTCCTCCCCAGGCTGCAAAGTCAGCCTCAATCTCTCTGTCTCTCATCCTACTCTGAAGTCTTTAAATCTTTAACCAACGCCGCAGCTAAACAGCCCCTTCTTACGGTGCTGCGAAAGCACGTCTCGCTCCGCATGCCCCAGGTTTCTGTAATGGAGGCATGGCAAGAACTGGAGGAACTGCCTCTGCCAGCAGCCACCCACTTCTTCCAGGGCTTTCCTCCTGAGCAGGCAGTTGCGGGCGCYCAATATCATCCCTGCTCGGGTTGAGAGGAGAGGTGAACAGCGAGCACCGAGGTTCTGCTGTCACGGAGCATCTGGCGAGGTGGCATTAGCCTAAGTTTGTGAACCTGGGCTTGATACCGTGTTTTCTCTTCTGGCTCAGCTGAAAGGCTGACTTGGGAAGTTCAGTAAAAAGTGAAGTAGGCACCCAGCACCTGCCACAGACGAGATTGCTTCATTGTCTCCCATGTTTTTGGCTGAAAAAGCAAATACATGTAGTTTGCATGTCTAATGCAACTAGAAGAGCCAGAAAAAGACCAAAAAAGGGTGTCTTTCTGTTTCATTTCTGGAGCCATTCTACTTTTGTGTAAAATCAGCATTGTGATTGAGGCATTCTTATTATAATTTTGCAGATACGTGTTTGTAATGTGAGGCATTGCCATGTGGCATTCTTACACACCCTTTTTTTTTTTCCTTCTTTATAAAATTTTATGCTTTCGGTTCTGAAGTAAATTGAAGGTTTCGGATTGACGGTTCCAGATGTAGATGCTGTCTGTTCATAAAGCAGGCGCTGTACAGTAGCAGAATTAAACTGCCAGTTTAATTTCACTTCAGCACCTCTGATCTGATCCGAAGAAACCTTTATGCTAGTAGAGAAAGTTAGCAATTGTGTTTTCAGTACAAGCATGAACTTTTATGATGCAGAAGTTATGCAGCTGGCTGAAATGAACTTGGTGGTATTGCTGCTCTTCCATCCCTGTCCTCACTTGCTGGTTATAAAAACCTGCCTCTTTATCCCTGTTCATAGCACGTTTCCTACTTTCTGGATCTGCCGGGCTTCAGTAACATGTTTGCTGAGAAAAATTCCTGTTGTCTAATTCTTAAGTCTTGTGCATGTTATGCATTTTTTTTGTCATTATTTGCATTAAAAAAAAAAAAAAAAGGAAAAGGGTGAAAAAAAAGCTTGGACGCTAACAGAGAGGCTATTTAAGCAGTGAGTGCAACTTGGAGGCTAAACCAAACTTTTTCCTTTTGAATCACTCCATGGGTGGTGCTGCTTCTGTACAAGCACAAGGTGCCCTTAGTACATTTGTAATTCAAAATTATTTCCAGCAATGTTAGTGCAGATGGAGCCAATAATCAGTGCTTCTTTCTAGGCTCTCATGGAGGAAAAAGTCTTTCTGATGTCCGTTTGAAGCTGAGCATGATGCAAAAATCAGGCAGACCTTTCATCTTCCTCTATCCTGATGCTACCATCTTCTCTGTTGAAATATGGGGACAGTGCCATGTGTCTAGCATATGGATCGAGACTCCTGTGCGCAGGGCCAGAGACAGACCGCAGCCGTCTCTTCTGTGCAGGACCCTGAGAAATGGCTCATCCCAGCCCCAGCCTGTGGGACGAGCTGTTTCCGTGGGGGTCTGTGCCCAGCCCTATGGCAGGGACGGATCCCCATCTCACACCGGTCCCAGGCAGRAGCTGGTGCGGGCTGCCCCTCGCACGGGGACAAGATGCGGCAGGGGCGCGAACAGCCCTCGCCTGCGCCAGTTGCTATCAAAACCCGGGGTAGGTTTCTTTTCCAGAAGCCCARTGGGAGATGTTTCAATCTCTTCTAATTGAGTATTACTCCGAAACAAAATGCCATTTAAAAATCAATGATGTTCTCTGTACGCGGCTTTTCTCTCTCACCTCTTTCACAAAGATTGAGGCATGGAGCTCAATTACAAGCCCTGCAACAGCTGGGTAACGCCTGGCAATGGGGCACATTCGCAAGGGGCCAAAACTTGGTCTAGACTCGGGGGGTAGGGAAAACCATCTCCTTTAAGGAAATCTGGCAGCTCAAACAGATCGGCACAGTTTCTCTGCCCCCGATCCTGAGCGCGGTTAGCCACCGGGCCGGCACGCCGGTGGGACACTCTCCACACCCATCCTCCCTCTGCCAGGCACAATCTGTCCCTCTGTGCCGGCCGCTGGAAGTGCGCGTGGGGGTTATTGAACAAAGGTCTGCCTGTGCAGCCGGTGAAGCGAGACGCGCTTGCTCTCGGATGGAAACGACAACAGCTTTTTTTTTTTTTTTTTTTTACCCAAATCATTTATTTGAGTAGATTAGACGGTAACTGTGCGTTGTCTTCAGAGTCATTTAAAACCAAATTAATGGAGCACACTCATAAGCCGAGGCATAGGGAGGCAAGTAAATCCTTCTTCCCAAGTCTCAGGGGAGTTGCTTTTTCCCTGCAGCATGTGAGAAGGACTCCTGCTTAAAATGTCATGTATCAGTTACAGAGCCCACGCTGCTGTTCAGATGACACCGCTGGTAAGCACACAGTTTTCTTCCCTCTTGACCTGGTAATCTGTGTGCCCCTCTCATCATCATCCCCCATTTCATTTTAATAGGGACAAGGCTACAGCAGCAGCATAACAATTTGTTTCACAGGGGTTTCTCCTCATCTAAGGATGATCTTTAGAAAAAAGATGGGGTTGGACTGACACATGGGAAATCACTAGACTAAGGCTGGAGTGCATGGAGAGTCTGGCCTAGCCCATCTGCATTCAAAGCTAATGATGCTCTTGCTTTTTAGGATTAACATCTGGCAGAAGTTCAGGCTGGGTGCAGCAATGCTGCTGTTTGCAGCTGGAGGTGCAGGGAGAGGATTGCTGCTCCGTCATGCACCGTCGTTGGCTGTTGGGTCACTGGCGGAACCGGCAAGTTGCTCCAGATAACCGCCTGGGTGGGGTGTTTTTGGGTAACTGCTGCTGGGATTGCCCTCAACCCAAAAGCCTGTTAAAGTCAGTGGTTGTCTGCTGAACAGTGATTTCTGCTCGTTGGCATAACGTCTAAAATGACTGAAGAGAAAAAGCTATCGGTTTCCAGTTCTCCTYGAGCAGATGTTTCTGCCCAGGATAACTCCCCTCTGGGGGTGGGGATGAATGGAAATTAGTTATAGGGAGTTCCAAGGGAAGGCAAAAATAAAAGCAATTTCATTATAAAGTAAGTTTTTATGTTGCAGAAATAACTAATGGGTTTTGAGCAATAGCGATTTTAGGATATAAAATAGAGAAATGGAATATTTTATGCATGGAAAAGATTTTTGGTAGATTCTRAATACTAGATTTTATGCTGGCATAAATTTGTACTATTAGTTCTGTCCAGAAAAATGAGATTTTTCTAATGGAAACAGTAGCAGGACATTGTCTCTTAGAGAGACATGATGAAAGAGGGGCTTTCTCTCACCCTACATTTACACCCAGAAAATTTTGTTTTTTCCTGTTAGTATCTTGACCAAAACCCCAAACATTTTTAATGCGTATTCTGAATGCTGCTTTGCACTGTACTGCACAGAGTAGGGGCAGCTGACTGAAATAGACTGATGGGGAAAGCATAAAAATTATTGTACAAAGAGAGATTGTTTAGACATCTTTATTTAGCAAGTGAAGTACGTTGCCAGTAGGAAGGAAAAAAATGGAGACTCAGCTGTGTTTACAAAGGCAACAGAAATTTTCCTGAAGTGAGGCCAACTTTGATATGAGTTATTAAGTTTGCTTGATTTTTGCAGGGCTAATTCTGAATGTCATGTTTTTGAGCGAGAGCATAAACAACTTACTTCCAGTTCATGTTAGCTGTGCTTCTAAAAACTGACGCTTGGTCTGGTTCTTGCAGACCTGTAATGTGGCTGAGATTGCAGCTTGACCTGAAACGGGTTGAAACCTAAGCCCTGTACGCTTTTGGGAAGAGCTGGGATCCTTGTGGCACCAAAACAGGTTCTTGATACTAGTGCCAAGTACATTGTTTTGATCTTGTATTTTTTGTCCTTCTCTTCTTCCATCCCAGCAAATGTTTTCCTTGTGGCCTTGGTCCAACAAGCTGCTTAACTGCGTGCAGGTGCAAGCAYGTGATGGGACCTATTAGCACGTCTCACTGTGTGCTAAACTGTATTTTCAATGCAAACAAACTACAAGACAACCTCTGTGCCCACCTGCCCCTGCCAGCCCCAGCTTTTGTTAGTGCCGAGTACGAACATCGTTCCAGAGCCCTAAGCTCAGGATGGCAAACCAGGAAATACCAAACTAAGGTACAAGTCCCTACATTGCTCTCTCTGACCTCCAAAGATGGGTATAGCTGCTGGGAATTACCTATGGCACTTTGGCTTTATCCATGAGAGCAGTTTTGCTGGGTGCTTGATGTGGCAGCTGGGCAGTGCGGCAGGCTGTTCCTGGGTCTCGTTGCTCCGTGAACGCAGTTGTCTGAGCACAGATTGGCTGGTCACGCAAGGCCACCCGCAACACTTGCACCATCAGTGAKCCACGTTGAGCAGGTTTTTGGTGGCAGGCGAAGGTGATGATGTCCTGGGGATTGTGATCCGTGAAACGCTAGAGGAGAGTGAACAYGTTTCCACAGGGTTTCCTATGAATGGCTTTTCCCATTACCTATGCACAGCTCTTACTTGGTGGCTTCAATACCTGCAAACCTATGTGAGATATCAAGTCTTTTTCTGTCTTCATCCTGCCTCAGATAAGTTTCAGGCATGAGAGCCAGTATATGAGCGTCCTTTTTCATCCCACCAGGCCACTCATGCTCCTGACCCATTGACCATCAGCTTGAGAGTCTTACTCCTTGGCCCCTTTACTGCTGCAGATGTAGGTGAGAAGTAGCTCTGAAGGTTCTCCTGTATCTCACACCCACTTTAATCACTACATTTTTCCCTTAACAGGAGCCCTTGGCCTTCCCTTTCCCCACTGATTCCTTTCCTCATAATTTTATCCTTCCTATTATTCCCCCATTTCTCCTTAATCCAAATTTTTCTGCCAGGAAGAATTTATTTAGCTTCAAGTGCTTTTTTTGATTTCTTACTGTACTCAAATCACAGTGCCTCAAACTGAGCCTGTCCCTCCCCACCACCGTCTTAGCAGAGCCAGGTTATAAGAGTATACCATTACTTTACTTCCTCCACTCTCTGGTTGAATAACACATTTAGTAGGTATTGTTCAGGTTTCAGGGCTAGTGAACCCTCCCACTGATTCTGTCGAGCAAAAGAGAAAAATTGAAAGCTAGAAATTTTCTTGACCTGCCCAAGCATGCATACTGTGACCTGTTTAGCTGAACCTCTTGCACATATGACTGCCCACTGAAGAGCTCAATTGTTGTGGCAATACAGTGTTGAATTGGCCACGTACCAGGAGGGACTTACTTGGTGCTACTTAAGTGGAAATATCAACAGCCTTGCAAGTATGAAGTTATAACCAGAATATACTCATGAGCAGGTTCTGGTAGACTTCTATCCCCCTTAAGAAAATGATGGATTTGTCTGAAGATCATATCTTCTGGTTTGCACAGCCAAGAAGTGTCAGTCCCATGGAGTTATTTATGGTGTCTACCTCACATCAATGATATTTTCCTCCTTTGGAGCGCTGTGAGCATTCATTGGGTACAGCCAAGTTTGTGAGATTTGGGTAGGAGTTTTATTTCAAAGGACTTCTAAGTAACATCTAAATAAGATTTGATTAGAACCCTGAGGAGGAAAATACAACAAATGGGCATGATCCAACTCCCACTGACTTAGAGAGAAAAATATCTTCTGATATCCCTTGACAAATGGACTTGACTGAGGCTTAACCAAGGACACTAAGCCATGGGCCCAGATGAAGAAGTTCCCAGRGAAGTCTTTTTGCATCCTATCCTTTCCTTTGGCATCCCCAAGCTGATGGAAGCTCTAAGCTTTGTTCCTCTATCAACCCAAACCCTAACCCTAGGCATGGGCTAAGCCCTTTTCCAAGGACCACAAGCTATAGCAGAAATCAAGAAGCTATCAGAGGAGAAATATTTTTGCAGCCTTCCTTTTCAGCCACAACCCAACTGGAGTTTGAGGATTTTCCCTCTCCTAACCTTAAACTTAACCTTAACCACTGGCCTTGGCTGGACTACCACCAAGTCGCACAAGCCACACCAACGATGAAGACAAAATCCTAATGAAGCCAGTCCCTCCCTCTGAGGGAGCTCCTTGGCAGCCGCATACCACATGGAGCTCTAGGCTTTGACATTTGCCAAAACCTAACCCTAAACCCTGTGTGTGAGCTGAGCATTTGCCAAAGAGACCAAGCCATGGCCAAGATAAAGAAGTTGTGAGGGGAGAAGGGTGTTTGCAGCCTCTCCCTTCCTTTGGCAGTGCACTGACACCACCATGCCAGCTGGAGCTATAGGACATGTAAGTGTCCCCACTGTAACCCTAAGCTGAGGTGTGGGCTGCTCCGCAGATAAGAATACTTAGCCGTGGCTGAGATGAAAAATTTAGCAAGGGGGTAAGTTTTTTGTTGTGCACTCCAGCCTTTTCCAAACCCTTTGCAGACCCATGCCAGCTGGAGCTCTAGGCTTTGTCCCTCTTCCATGCTTAGCCCTAAAGCCTGAGCACAGCTGATCCTTAGCCAGGCACCCAGAGCAATGATCCAGATGAAAAAGTGATCAGAGGAGAAATCTTTCTGTGGCCCGCACTTTCCTTCAGAAGCCCCTCCCCAGTGCCATGCTAACTGAAGCTTTAGGCTTTGTCCCTTTCCCAACACTAAACCCAACTCTTAACGCTGTGCACGCGATGAACGCTTTGCTGAGGACCCAAAGCCCAAATCAAGCAGTTGTCAAAGGAGTGATCTTTTAGGAAACTGCTACTTCTTTTGGCAGCCTGTGAGAAATACAACATCAACTGAAGCTTTAGGGCTTCTCTCCCTCCTAAAGCAAAAGCCTGACCTTGAGTTAACTATAGCTAGGGACAACCAGCCATGGTCTCGATGAAGATGTCGGAGGAACAATCTTACAGRTAAGCCATACCTTAACCCTAACACTAAGCATAGCATGAACCCTGGGTGAAGACCCCCAGCCATCATTTAAATGAAAAAGTTGTCAGGGGAGAAACATTTTTGCTGCCTACTCCTTACTTTGGAAGCCCCTTGGCAGCCCCATGCCAACCGGAGCTCCTCTCCCAACCCTCTCCCTGTTCCTGTCCCAACCCTAACCCTACCCCAGACTCTWACCTCAGCTTACCTACAGCCAAAGGCCTGCGTCCCTGGCCCAGATGAAAAAGTTGTCAGGGAATATGTTTTTTTTCAGCCTGCACATTGTTTTGGCAGTCCAATGCCAACTGCAGCTTTAGGTCTTGTCCCATTCCCAACCATTAATGTTACTGTAACTTGAATTTTAAGTTTAACCCTATCCTAAAATGGACTATTCAAGGGATAACCGGGTTATTCCAGTGCTGAAACATTGACAATTTTTAGCCTTCCTTCCAGCTATCAAGTGACTCACTCTTACTTTTAAAGGCTTGTGTTCCTTTTGACTATTTTTTAATATCACAGCTATGCATAGCACAATTAAAGATTATTAAGAGCCATGTGTTGCTAGTGTGTTTGTGAGCGCTACGTATGGTTCTTCCTCTCTAATTAAAAATAAAATYCTCTGCCAGGTAGCACTGTTGTGTCTGTGATTAATTATAGGGAGGATGGAAGACCAGATGACATCCTTGTGAAATGGGTGCATTTGTCCACTAACGCATGTGGACTGGTAYGGCTGTGTGATGAAGTGGTGATAACATGGACTCCAGACACCATGTATCTTCCTGTCTGTTCTGGTGTGGGCCAAGCACCATTTCCCCTCCTCTCGAAGACTCCCCCCTGGCACCCAGCTGGGCAGAACAGAAGGATCCAACCAGCTCCCTGTTCTTTTGCATCCGGCTCTTGCTGTTCCTGCCAACGGAGCTGAGAGGAAGACTGCATGTTTATTTTCACATAGTGTCTCCCACCCATCAGCTGGAGCAAGCCATGGATCCCCACCATCTGAATCCTGAAAGCAATTTCATTTTCCCCCTCTTCAACTCTGTGTGCCCATGCTGGAAAGTAACTTAATAATAAAATAAAAGACTTCCTGTTAGGACAGATTATTTTCTGTAGCTCCTGGTACAACATGTTCCAATATGTTCAAGGCACAGGAGTCCAATTGGGGCCCCTAGATCGAGTTCACCATTTCTTCTATTCTGTAATGCGGGGAAGGCTGGGGCATCCGTCCCCAGGCCGTGTACAGAAACCTCAGCACCCATCTGCTCCAGAACAGTAGCCACCATGTCCATGTAGGAGGGCTGATAGCACGTGACACTAGTGGGTCATTCTTGAACATACACCAAAATCACCTCCCTGCCCATAGGTAAATTGGCCATGGAGGAGTTGGGCCTTTTTGAGGTGGAGCATGCTGGTAGACAGGAGCTGTCAGCCCCAAGCAGGTCTACTTATGAGTTGTGATTCCTGCCATCTAGCGAGACTGCTGCTTTCTTCCACACTGTCCTCTGCAACCTGAGAGCTYCCCTCCTGTGCAAGCAAATCGCAAAATCTTATGCACCTCTGCAAGCAATRCCATATATTCCTAGGCTCAAACTCCAGGGCCGTGAGGGAATGCCTATTATCCTGTATAAAGAGAGCCAAGGAGACAGTGTTGGGTAGCCAGAAGGAGAAATCAAGCATTAAGAGAAATATTTTCCATCAGGAAAAGGAATGAGCCATGTGTCTGGAAAATGGAACAGAAATGTTAACAGATCCTTGCCCTGTGCTGTGCCCTCTGATGATTAGTATTTCAGGTGGCCCTGAATGAGGGTTATCTCCTGTACCTTCTCAGATCCTTAGCAAAACAAGAAAACCTGCTTCTTGAGATCAGCCCAGCTGCATCTTAGGCTGTGAGTCCCTAATCTGAACCACAACTCAAAGCTTTAGCATCAAATCTAGACTAATGCAATGGAAAGCAAGGTAAACCTGCAGCACATGCAATTGCTTTTTCAGAAAGCCTGAGAGTGTGAGGCCGGGAAGGGAGGATGACTCTGAAAGTTGGAGGGAAAATGGAAAGAGTCACTGACATGAAAGAAAATTGCTGTATTAAGGATTTCTGTAGGTGAATACCAGGTCAAGTGCTGATGAATGGTAATGCCCAAGCCTCACTCATGGGTTATTGCGGGGTGGAAAGTAATAGAATACTGCTGAGCATCCTCATTCAGCAGGGAGAGCCCTGCTGCACTTCCACTTGATGCACAAGGGCTTACCTAAATGGTTTTGGTAGTGCTTTAACTCCATCTGTTACAATTAAATCAGGACAGCTCTCTGGCATGGATGCAGTTACACTGACAGGACCTAATTCCCACACATCTAGCAGAGAAGGCTACACGGCCGTGAACAACTCCAAGCTGGTACAGCCACGACCCGCACAAAGGCTTGTACCGTTGGGATGACACCGGCAGTAAATCACAACTCGCTACCCAAAGGTAGAGGAAATCAGTAAACCAAACAAAACCAACCCATGTGTCGTAATTTAAAAAAGAAAAGACAAGCTTTGTTTCGCTGCATGTTCATCTTTCCAGCTCCTCAGAGCCAAGAGCCAGAGAGATACACGGGTCCGCAGGTAGCAGAAGAAGGGAAAGGCAGGCTGAGCTAAGGGTGGAAGAGCTGCCCTGGGCGCAGCACACCGAAGCCGTGCTGTGCCCACCGCGGGGCTGTTGTCGGGCAGTTTAACAGGCAGCACAAAAGGAGCAGGGTCTAAGGGAGGGTTTGAAGAGGCTGGAGTTGCCGAAGAGCTCTCCAGCTGTAGGAGACAGTGACAAGGAAAGTGCCGAGGGGCAGAATAAATGGTGGAGTGGGTGCATGGGTAAAGCCGTTGGCAGGGTATTGGAAAGCCATAAATCCTCAGCCCCGGCACGTATCTGACCATTTCATTTGCTTGATAGGTCRACGATGGAARGCTTACTCATCAAACTGTTGTATAYTGAAATGTGCTGCATTTTAGTAGAAATAACACTTTGGAGCAAGATAYATTATTTATTCCCAATCCTTTCACCACAGCCACAACACTTTTTCATGTGATTTAAGTGAATTAACAAGTAGGCTGTGATCTGATGAAGCAGTGAATTCTGCAGCGGTGCTACAGGACAGGTCCCTGTGCCACCAGATCAGAGCTTGAAAGAAGCAGCTGGGGGAAAAAATAAAAAATGAAAAAAGCTAAAAAGAGCATTTTTTTAATGGSTGTTCAGGTGGTGTGAATGGGCAGGCTGGGGTGAGGGCTTCAGCTGGTCTTGTCATAATATTGTCAGTAGTCATGCAGCATAGAGAGAAATAGATGAGGAAGCAGCAGAAATAACAGTTTGCCAATAGTTGTGACGTATTTCGGTTAACAGCATTCGCAAAAGCTTACAAAAGATCACAACCTGCTCACAGGACCAAAATTAGCTGAGGAGCATTTTTTCTAGAATAGAAAAAAGGCTGAGTTTATTGGATTATATATCCACAACGAGCAACWTGCCCATTCTCAGTACAGAAATCAGGTGTATGTCCAGAGGTCCTGTTGTCCTGCTGCATTACATTAATWGTTAGGAAGCTTCTGAAGTGCACTTTCAGCAGGAGGCATGAAGGACTTGCATGACCACCACTCACGCAACAAGCTGAAAACGTGCTTTTAAATGATGGTCCTCTCTGCTCACAGCGTTTGGGGTGACATTCAGAAAGCCCAAGGAAATCTCGTGAGCCTGGGAAATGGCTGGCTGCATGGAGGTAGATTTTATTGTTCCAGGAGTAAGTGACCATTGCTTCCTGTGGTTTCTCTGAGTGGGGTTTGCGTCGGGGCAGCGCCTTGTTGTACGCCCTGTTCCCCAGCTCGGGGTCCCTTTGYGATGCCTGAGGGGGATGCACTGGATGAAATGTGTTTACCAAGCCTTTCTCAAAAAGTACAGTGGGAGGAAGAAGAAGGCCCCCTCCCCTCAGAAAGCACCAGCATTGATGCAGGATGTGGTAGATACGGGGTAGCTTCCTCCTTTCTCCCTTGGGCTCCYTGGGCACGTCTCTCACACCTTCCTGTTGAAGCTGCTCCACTTCGCTTCAGTAGTCACTTGGCTAGAGAGAAAAAGAGCAAACATAAGGCAATTGCAATAATAATAATAATGATGATGATGATGATGTCCTGTTGACAGCTGCATGGATCACATCGGGATCTGAGCATTTTTCTGATCGCTTTTTCCTCTTGYGCCACTGAGAGGGCAGGAGATTTGCTGGCTCTGCTCTCCACAGGTGAKGCAGAAGGACACTGAGGAAGCAAATCTGAATCACCGGAGTCGCAGCCCACTGTCTCTTCAAGACCCTTCTTCTTCCTCTCCATCAGGACCAGGAATGAAGGGTTACAGCATGTTCAGCTCTGCCCCCCGGGAGAGAATACAGCTGATGCTCAGAAATCAGGGTGAATAATTCCTTCTGCACAAAATAAATGTAAAATGTAGCAAAATGACCAAAAGGAAAGAATATGCAAAGGTGCTGAAAATTAGTAGTATTTGCAGATGCCRAATTTGCCTAATCAGGAAGGTAAATGGCTGGGGCAAGGCAGAGGCTGAGCTGGGAAAGTGAACGTTTTTCCAGCTTTGCACATCACCACTCTGGATTTAAGGAGGGAGCAGATGCAGAAGAACTGGCAGGAGTGGCTGTTATGTCCAAAAGCAAACCCAAAAGAAACCTCTTACAAAAGGTAAATCTGGATCCGCATCTCCCCTTTGCCCCCACTCTCAGATCAGTCGGTCGCAGCTACTCCAGGCTCAACRGGGAAAATGCTGAACTAGGGCAACTCTTCCTCCTCCAGGAGATTTATTAAACTAACGTCTTTATTATTCAAAATATTTGAACAACTGGTAGCGTGGTTACCTCCCTCTTTCAGAGGTCTGCTGATGCCGGCCGTAACATAGAAGAACAAAGCAGAGACTATTGTTCAGCACACCATTTCTCCTCTCTCCTGTTTCCCCCCGTGCCAAGTGACCCCTGATGAAGGGCAGGCGGAGGCCCGAGCTTTAGAACAGATTATTTTGTTCACCCTTGGAATTGAAAGCAAACACTCCTGAGTCTCCTTTGATGCCAGCTGACCTGAATCAAAGCTCGCAGACCCCTAGCTGATAATGTTTACCAGATGCAGCAGTCAAGAAGGGTTTCCAATCTAGCTTTTCACTTGCTAGGCATCCATACTGAAAATTAAGTGCATGGGTAGGAGTTTGGCATCTGACTGCTGTGACAGAAAGCTTGCAGAAGAGAAAAAGCAAATAGAAAACGAAACGATGATCTTTCTGCATAGCCCAATACATTCAGGTACTTGACTAATAGCTTGTAATAATCTGGGCAAGTGCAAAAGGCCCCATTACAGGTTCTGCAGCGCTGGGGTTTGCTTGCAGCTGGATCTGTACTAACATGTAGTTTGCCATCTCAGAGCGYGAGGGGAGTCCTGTGCGGCAAATATACATTGGCAGAAAGGCAGAGCCGAGCGAAGGGAAGGAGCAGCAAAAGCAACATTAATGTTTTTGCTGACAGAAGCAGAAGAATATGGAAAGAGTCACCTGAGGGAGTCTCAGTGGCTGACACAGGCACTGGCAGGGCCTGACGGCGCGAGGGACACAGATACCTCTGTCATCTGCCGCAGGGAGAGCGAGAGAGGGTGACAGCTACCTGATCACCACATGTCAAATAAAACAATGATGCAACACAGATAGTATTCATAACCTGCAATCATTGTCTCAGAGTCCAGTTCTGCCTGCAGCTGTGACGACAAAGCAGAGGCACCTCGGTACCGGGGGAGGAATGAAGTTGTCTTAGGAGGAAAGCAAAGAAAAGCACAAAAATGCCCGACTTCCAGAGGTGCAATCTGTTAGGTGAGCACTTCAGCCAAGTCTAYTGAGAAGGGGAGAAGGAGAAGGAAAGGGGGGGAAATATATGCCTTCGTATTTCAGAGGCCCAGCTGCCCAAAGCAAACCCAGACAAAAGGTGGTGGTGTCCTGCTGCTGCAAATAGCAGCAAGATCAGGCTTTTGGGGCAGCAGGAGAGAGCTAAGCATCGCATGACGGGACATGTCCACCCTTGCGAGGGCCGTAGTGCTGTATGTACAGCTTTGTGTAAGATACGGAAAAATACTAAACAAAATCAAAAAATCCAGTCYCCACAACTCGCCGCGTGTCCTTGCGCCATGGGGTTGTGCCCGTAGTCCCAGGACGCAGCAGCTCGCCAGCCAAGCAGTCACATCAATCCTCCCGGGCTCCTGGGAATGCGCTGGCCATCCTGGGGGACAGACGCTCCTTTCAGAAACTGCCTTAAAAAGCAGCAGYGGGCTGGGGGCAGGGAAAGCAGCCAAAAGATGTAACGCTGCGCCGAAATCCTCCAGGTTCCTGCAGCGAGCAGGGGAACAGAGGGGAGCTGCTCCTCTGAAACAACTGCTGGGGGCACAGCCCCCAGCTTGTCCGGGGTTCAGGGCAGCGGCAGGAGATCTGCACGGCTGCAAGTCCTGCATCTGGGGAGGGGGAACATAAACCAGGGCTAGATCTGAGTCCGCAGGGATGCTCTCCCATCYCCCTCCTCCTCTGGCCTTTTTTTTGTGTGTGCGCCAATTACTGATTAATTGCCATCCCCGAGAGACTGCGTTAGGATAGTTTGACCTGGGCTAAGACCTCTCATCTATCTTTGCTTTTTAAAGAATTGGGGCATAACCACATCGTGTGGTCGGAGGGCTTCACGTCRCCCTCCTTCACCCCAGGCTTCGCCGTCTTTGAAAAATCATTATCTTGCTCTCAGCTCCATGAGCCTCTCTAGGCGTGACAGCCAGAAGGCCAAAGAGCACTGCACGGGAGGTGGGCAGCCCCTCCAGAGGTTGGAGCAGCTACTGCACGGTAGCYGGTCTCTCCACCGACTGCCAGACCTGCATCAGCTGCGTTACAGCTGCTGGGGTGCTCCCGCGCCCCTCGCTGTGTATCAGTCACTGACATACAGGGGCCGTAGCCTCTTCCCCGGCACTGGTGCCAGCTAAGTCCTACAGCCTTCTCCTAAAGACGTTTTTCCCTCTGTTACTCTGCAGTCCCTWTGCCTGAGCAGGACCCTGACACTTCAGGATTCAAGCAATAAATGACGTGTTAATGAAAAAGCATATGTGACCTTGTCCATCGCATGCTGTTAACCCATTCTTTGCAAGGAGTGAGTGGCAGAACCCATCTCTCCTCTGCAGGTCTCATCCCTTGTCCCCCAGGAGCCTACCTTCTCCGCTCCCCACCTCATCGCGGAGCTGATAAAACATCGATGTGATGTCTGAGCCAAAACCCTGTAGAGGTCCACATTTTTGTTCCTCCCAGCTCCCTTGGTACGTCCTGCTGGAGCTACCCACGTCCAAGATGCAAGCCAAAGGATGGAGTAAAAGGGACCGTCTGCAGCCAGTGTACTGCCTGATCCCCAACGTGCGTGTGAGAGAGAAGGTCGAGGCTCTCCCTGTCTGATCCTGAACCCTGGGGTGCAGCCTGCCCGGCCTGCCTGTGCTTTACTGTAAGAATTTCAGTCTCAAACTCACTACAAGCCTGGCCCAAATCCCCCCCCTGCCCCTTCCCAGTTTGCCCAGTGCCTTTGGTTCAGTCTCAGACAGGAGTCCAAAGCGAGGCACTGGCTCTCCCAGTTSGGAAGCTTGGGCTTGGGGCTGGCGCAGGTTTTAGGTTTGGGCAGCGCAGGTGCRCGTGGCTGCACCCACCTGGCCCCCCCTCCATGCCCGAGGGGTGCCRGCGGTGCGGTGCCTGCAGCCTTTCTTTCCCTCTTGCCTCCCAGAGCACCTCAGGGAGGTCACCCCAGCACAGAGCTGCCTCCCAACAACGGGGCTGCTAAGGAGGACACGCATTTAAATATTATTTAGCATGTGGTTTGCATGCTGTCTAGTCTTTGCTTGAAAGAGCAGTGTATAGGAAGAGAACCGACAAGTCACCTTTTTTTTTAAAGTCCTTGAAGAGCTGTAAACCCGACCACTCAAAAGTAAACCAAATCGCTGATGAAAGGAAGAGCCATGTGTTGATGCCACAGGTAAGCAGCCAGGCATCTGCTTTAACAAGGAGTGTTTAAGGGCCCCCAGTGAGCACACCCTTGCTCAAGTTCCTATCAAAAGGAAATTCAGTCTCGGGAGGATTTTTTTTTTTTCCCTGAGAAGTTTTCCAGCCATATGGTGCAAGTCTCAAAAATTCATGTCTGAATCATTTATTTTTAATAGGTAAATATCTTCCTTCTGTCTCTCCCTTATTCAGGCTTCTTTAGCGGGACCAGAACAAAATGATAATTTTTTTTTTTTTTAAATAGAGAACAGGCCTCCCTGCCTTGCTCCCTTGGATTTGTGGAAGTTTTTCCTTGAGAAGTCTCCCCAGAAGGGGAAGGCGGCCGCGCTTGTCCCATCCCATGGGACAGCCTGAGGAAGCGCCGCTCTTCACCCTCGTATGCAGCACAGGGCTGCTGGCAAACTTCCCTCTTGAAGTGGGGGGAAGTCCTTCAGAAACTGCATTTATGCAATAATATACTCATGTTACAATCTGCGTGTCCAGCTCCTCTTACAAAGTTCAGCGTGGTTTTCTTTCTGCTGGCTGTATTGCAGCACGTTTGGAAAATACATTTCATTGCTTCAGCAGTCCTCTTGTTCCCCARGTTGTCTGCAATCAACTCTTGCAAGCTGGAAGTGAAACTGCGCTTTCTATCTCTCCTTTTATCTCATGGAAGCCAGTGATACAGACGTGTGTGTGCCTGGATGGGTGTGGTTGCTCTAAATGTGTCGCCTGCTCTGTGGCTGAGCGGGAAAACCAGCACTGCTGCTGTCCTCCCCTTGCTCCTCTAACGGGGCTCTGCCATTTTAGTGCTAAAATACCCTCCCAACAGGGGAGTGAAAGCAACGGTGGGAAGGTGCTCTGCGTTCAACCTGAGGTACTCAGTCTGGGCTGCAAAAGCGTCTGAATTACGTACTGCAGTTGGGTTGTCTGCAGCGATTAGATGTGCGCTAGCATATGAAAGCAAGTGGATGCATCCAACTTTGGGAAAGATTTTAAATAGGCAGCTTAGGCAGTCATCTCAATTTCTCTCAACATGAGGGTTTTCTGCTTTACTGGTTTATTTTTGGACACGCAGACTGCAGGAAAAGGAATTTTGTTAATAGAAGCATGCAGTCTCATTTGTGAAAGTAACTTTTCATAAGTAGGAGAGAACATTGTGCTRTTATTCTTAAATCTACACATGTTTTGCTGACTTAGAAGTTGGTACYGCATTTCAAAGACTAACTCGCTAAGCCTGATCGGTGTTCTTTATCTTTTGATGTTTAAGAAGYTTTTCTTTCCAAAGTCTCCTTTTCTTTCAAGGCACTTCAATGAAAATCTCCTGCCCACCTTCAGAACTGCACGTAGCATCCTTCTATTTTCCCTGATTTATCTTATGTATTCTCCTGACTAGAGACAGATCATAAATTTGCCCTAATTTATGATCTGATGTTTTTCTTTTTCCTTTTCTTTCAATTCTGCCATTTTCTGAGACGTTTATTTCCCTAATGAAATAATGTATCTATCTACTAGGGTGTGCTTGTCCCTCTGAAAGTAAACTATGGTGGTCTACCACTGCAATAAGGACATTAAATGCATCAACTGGAAGGAGAATCAAATGATTCCTTGCTGACATTTCATCAAGCATCTGGACCTTTTTTTTCTTTTCTTAAACTACTACTACTTACATATKCAAATGCAAAAAAGTATGTTTAAAAATAAAGTGAAGGGTCAAACTCTGACCTTGTMTTCTGTGGGAACTGCACTGATATGGTGCTTAAGACCATGTTCTGGTCAGAATTTCACAGTAGACAGAAGAGCATTTTTATTTTGTTTTGGCTCTTTTTGGGGCAGCAATAGCTACAGGGTAAAAGACCCACTTATGTCTTGTTTGGAGGCTTTAAAACAAGCCATAGTCTTCAGTGACCATTCTGGGACTTGTATATTGCTTCATTTTTGTACTTCTTTTCTCCTAGCTTTTTGTCACCAAAGGTRTTTGCAGGAAAAGAGGTTTATTATTATTAATTTTAAAGAGGTCATCTGCTCCTGCTTCATTTCTCTCTCTCCTGGAATCATTATTTTTTGTTTGTGACATCAAAATTGTTGCTGTGGAAGTGTTTATCATCTCAAAAATAGAATAACATGACATCATGAAGAAAAATAACAGCAAGAGCTGAGGAACTTTTAAAGGTGCCSTGATTTWTTTTTTTTATTTATTTTCTTAAACTCTGATTTGAACTGCGTTTCCCTGAATAAATTAATTCGGCAGGCAGTACGCCTCCTACCTACCATGTCCCTTGCTAGCATGTATGAGTTCCCAGAGCTTTCATGTTTCAATATGAGATGATTTGCAATGGCTCAAGATTTAAGCTTCAAAATCAGGTTTAATCATGAAAATGCAACTAGATCCTCAGCCACAGATTCCCTGGCAAAATGTTCCATTGATTGTGACTCCTGTCAAGTTGGGATAAAAATTAATTAATTCCATGCTCCTGATGGTCCTTTGTAGGACCCAGGGCACATCGTGTCTTCCCTTGATGTTCAGTTTAGCTATGGGGAATAGGGAAGGTTTGGACAAGACACCATGCTTGGTGTTTCTCCTCCTTCTGGAGGTCAGAGAGTGGCTACAGCAGGAGGGGAGAAGGTGGACAAAAGGCAAAGCTTCTCAGTGTAAGGCCGAGCAACCTTGTGAGTAGTGRGGTCATCTCTCTGGTCCTCAGACTCAGAACTGAGATGATCACCAGGTTAAAAATAAGAATCAAATCAAGAACCAAYGGAGATTTTGCTGCCTGAGGTAACACAGGGTGCAGTCCACCCTGGAAGATCATCTGGACTTTTTCCCCTGACAGGCTTCTTACTCTGGCATGGTCCTAGGACATTAGGACCCTTTTTGCTACCTTTCTGTGGTCCTTTGAGGTAGCTGTTGTGTGCTTTATTTCTGCACCAAGGATTTTAAGTTTATCATGGATTAATGAAGTGCTTTGTAGCAAAGCGAAGAAGGGGTGTGGATCTTTCCATTATATGGTTGCCTGTGACTGCCAAAGACTGGATTTAATGACTCAACAGGCTTCTTCCAGTTGCATTACTGATACTAGTTGTTCAGGCTGAGCTCATAGGAGAATCTGGACTATTGCCCTGACAATGCTTTACTTGCATTCAGGCCTGGATTGGGAGTAGGACTCTTGCAATGAGCTCTGAAAGTCACGAGCTACCCAGAGGAAGGAGCCAAGGGAAGCAGTCTAATGCCTGAAGTCCACAGCCTTCATTAATTTGGAACCTTTTGACTTTGAATCCCGTATTCTTCTTCTGAATTTGGTTTTTCAAGAAAGGCTTTCTCATTCTCCATGCAGCAATGGAGTCTTTTTGCATATCACAGTCCTAAACTTGCCTGAGGCCTCTGGATGCTTTAATCATGAAACAATAGTTCAAGAACCAAMAGGAAAGACTTTTGGCAGCCACTGCAATCCTGCAGACACAGTCCCCTCCTTATTCAGTGTACCGGTCTGCTGCAGAAATTGGCTGAACTTGTGGGACGACTCCTTCACGTCTGTTTTTTCTTCTGGGGTTTTGGAGGCCTCTGCACAGTTCTTCTTATCTCCACCTCCTTGCTCCTGCTCATCTGTTTGTCATGTCTCTTTCATCAGGTGAGATCATGCAGTCTCTCAGAGAGTGGATGTGTAGAGGCTATGGGAGTAGCATCCTCACCCCACAGATGTTTAATAAATCCGCATGGCTGCAGTACCATCCTGGCCAGGAGGCATTATCCTGGCACRGGAACTGGAGAGTAAACGATCAGGGTACACGCAGGGGCTGAGGCAGAGGTACCCAAGCGGCTCTTCAAGGCTTCATCACGGATTCACATGGCCAAAGGGTCTGAATGCAGCATTAACTGTGACAGACCAGCCGTACCTCCCACACTGCACCCCCAGCACCTCTGAGCATCTCGGTGGCTTTTCTGAAATGGAGAGCACAGGGGACCGTGGTGCAGGCTTCTCAAGGTAGCTCCATGGAGGATCTAGGGGAAATGGAAARACCCACGCTGGTCCCATGGTAATGAGCCCTGCTTGGCTTCTGGAATGAGTTATGAGCAAGGAAGCCACCCCTGTCTACCAAGCAAGAGAAGAAAATATGAGGCAAAATGTTGCCACAGCARTTTTAGAGGACTGCCTTAGAGAAGTCTTGGTAGAAAAAGCAGCAACTAAATGCACACAGGATAATGGGAAATAGAAGATTTCGAAAATAACCATTGTTACGTGGAGATAAGGAGATGCTGGGAGACGTCATTTAACAATGGGAACTTTATCCTCATCTTTTTATTTAGTAGAAAAGCTGATTATACTCTTTTTCATATGAAAAATAAAACAAACAACTGAAAAGGAGGGAATGGTAAATTGTTAGCTGCCTTTTTAAAAACACAGGAGCTGCAAAGAGTTATTCCAAAGGCATTTTCTCCGTCTTGCTCACTAACTCGTAGCTCAAGTGGAATAGCTAATGAATTTGAGACATTCTGAAATGTGCAAGTGCGTTTCCCAGCATCTCGATCACTCTACAGGGAGATGATTAATTTATCAAAATTAGAAATTCTTGATAGGGCTGTTTCACAGTTCCTCTACCTTCAGAGAGGAAAACAAAACAATGAATTGAACCAAAGGGAGAATTTCTCCCAAACAATGACTCCCCAGCCAAATAAGATTGAACTTATTGTGATAATGGATTTGTTTTGAGCTTGGTGAGGAGGTTGGTGAGCTCAGCAGGTAAGCAGCATACATAGACACCAGTGCCCAGAAACTGTATGAGCTCTCAATCTGGAGCATTGCTAAATTATCRGTGCCAGGTTTCAGCACTTCCTCCTAAGACGTTCAGCAACACTCTGAAGCACTGGCTTAATTTTAAACTTGTTGGCTCACTGATTAACTGCTGAGGTGCAGTTTAACCAAACACGTGGCCGCAGGTATTGGACATCTGGCCAGTTGCCCCCTCTGCAGGTTGGTGTCACCCTCAGGAGGTGCTGGTGGTCATGGTCCCTGCAGCAGCCCCTGCCCTGACTTTTCTCCTTAGCCGTGGCAGAATGGAAGCCAGGCCTGAGACTACGGAGGATGGCTGCAGGGCTCTGCCATTTCACAAGCTCCAGCAGCCATTAGGTGCACATTCACTTACGAAACCTGATGTCTTCGTGGATGCTTATCTGGAGCTCAGCACGATGGGACCCCGAGTTTGGGGCTTTTAAGTGCTCCTACAATGCAACTATTAGATAATAATTCATAAAAGTAAGAATAGGAAAATAAACTAAACAAAAGCTTGGTTCAAACTCTGTTGAAATCAGCGGGGTCTTTCTTTTGAGCCCATTAGGGCTTTGATTTTGCTCTTGAGAAAAATTATTCTTTCCCGTGAAAGAAACACTAAAAGTATGTTTGTTGTTCCTGTGTTCAAGTATGGGACTCTACTATGTTTTCATTGCATAATGAAGAATTATAGACTTATTCCTAATCAGTTAACAGCAAGGAGTGAAGTTAAGATCCTACACACYAGGCGTTATTGGAGAGATAATGAAACCCAGATGACATTTCAGGAAGAACTTTGAAATCYTTTTTCCTTAGATAAGCTATCATCTGCTCTGTAAGCAAAATTGTTGTGACTATGTTTTTTTCCCTTGGTTTTCATTAACACAACCATTTGCACAAAACCCAAGATTCTTGTTTCTGAAAAGTTCATATTCTCCTGCTGCTTGTTCTCCCYCCAAAGTTTTCATTCTCTGTTCGCAACCTGATAAATCACTTCCACTAAACTCAATTATGGTATCACCAACACGGCTTTATCGCTTCGGGTGATAAGGAATAAGCAGCAAGCACAGCCACAAAACCTGGAGGAATACAGATTATGTTTCCATGTCATTTGCTCCATTAACAGCTTGTATGGCATGTTTGAAAAAAAAGGAACAAAAAGAGATATGATATAGAAAGAGATTATATTCTTTACGTACCTCAGATGCTTACAGCCAAGGTAATGCATAGATTATGAGCCTCAGGTAGGGCCTTCTGAGACCAATAGAAGGACTTTCATCAGCTTCAGTGAGTTTCAGATAGAACTGCACATTTGGAGTGAAGCAGAGTACCACTATGTAATCAACACTGAMAAAAATTGGAAAGAAAAAAAAAAAGCAAGTGAGAAGAGAAAAAAGGCTGCAGGCATTTTTGCTGACTTAGATATGAAGGTTCRCAGCAGACTCCACTGAAGCCGAAACAGATCCATATCTAAATGGAAATAAGGAAACCACTACATCTGAATGAGATTTTGCTGATCCTGTCTAATTAACCTGGTAAATGTTCAGGTACTTTAGTAATTAAACTTTAACTTTAGAAGCTAAATTGCTTCTAAATAAGCTGCTGGGATTTACCTTTAGCATGGAGATCAACAGTCTTCTTGTCTTCTACACTAGAAGAGCCTGGAGCATCTTACGACAGCCAGCATTATAGTCCAAGCCACCACCAGAAAGAGATTTGAAGAGGAAGAGACCCATATTAAACTGTAGTCAAGAAGACCTGTGGAAAAAAAAATATTCAAGAATTTTAACGAGCAAAGTTTCATCTAATATTTAATTCATTAATTGTTACAATCAACCTGTGCTGTAAAATAAAATGCGCTGTGGGAAAGTTAGTGGACGAAACTACAGTGATAATGACAGGTTACTGAGAAAGGATAATGTCTGGTTAATAATCACCATCCAAAACATKTTTAAATGTTTCTAAAGTAGAGGCAAATTGCAGCTTCGAAAATATAAGGAGTACCTGTAAGACAGGAGAGTCTGTGAGAGTGGTTATGAATAACCTCCTGGACACAACTTCCCAGGGCAATGCTGCACAAGAAGAGGGGCATCTAACAGAAGCAGGCACGTTGCCATGCCTCTATGCAGCGTGTGCAAGGCCATTTCTGGAGTGAGGTGCCCAGTCATGGGGTTCACGCTGCACGGAGGATGAGGAAATACTGGGGAGAGTCCACAGGAGGATAGTCAGGGTGACCCTCAGCCTGGAGACCAAGCCTTCCCAGGTGTGACTTCAGGTAGACAGGCTGGCTTTCTTAGCGAGGAGGAAATTTATGTTCACAGAAAAATCTATCTGATTTATGTTCAGTGATTTATGTTCACAGAAAAATCTATCTGATAAGGGAATGGTGGGGTGGTATAAAGTTGCAGACATGGGGATAACAAGATCCGGCGGGTAGAAATTGAAGTCAGACGAATTCAACCTTGACACAAGATGTAATTTCCTACTGCTAAAGTTAATGGGATGTCAGAGTGCCTGAACGGGGGAGGAGGTGGGCTCCATTCGCAACTACACTAGGCACCTCTGTCAGCTTATGATAACACATGCCCTTTACAAAATGCTGCTCTCCTAAAATCAACTGCACATCATCTGTACAAAGTCACGGAGAGGCAAGTAGGCAAGAGGGAGCAAGCTACAGGGGATCAGGTGCAGAGGGGAAATTKGGGCCGAGGGGATTCTGGCACAGACGCATGCATATTATTTCACTGCGGYGGATGGCTGTGCAGATGAAAATGTGATGATTCCCCTGTTTGTTGGCTCCTTGCTCCATGGAGAGGCTGGGGAGCACTCACTCTGTGGCTGGGTAGTGCTAGCATGTGCTGCTAAGGCCATTAGTGCCATGAACCTCCCTGCACCCAGGCTTCGTAAAGCTGCCCGAGGGGCTCTGGGGGGATATTTTTGTCCTATCAATGTATGACTACTAGATATGTCTTTCAGACRAAGGCGGAAAGAGGAAATTTAACTCCAACTGGGCACACTAAATCTGAACAGGACAGATCAGAGCACGCCAAGGCAATCATTTGGTGCTGGGAGATGGTATTGAGACCTCTTTTACATTTTATTTAGCCCATTACCAGATACGGAATTAGACCAGAAGAAACCTTTGGGTAACATCTGCTGGTGTCCACCACGCCGAGCACAGACCCCCTGCTAGCATGGTGTCCCGCAGGTCCCGGGATGCGCTGCCGCCTGCTGCCCACCCCTGCCTGGCAGCAGCGCAGCCTCCCCGGCTGCTGGAGCCCGGGCTTGGCTCGGGTCTCCACACAGGAGATGGCCAAGGCTACGYGGTGCCACAGAGGGGGTCAGCGTGGGCTTCCTGGCCTTCGGCTGCCTGAACGCTGAGCAGAAATGAAAAGCTGTTTGTTGAGGCCTGAGCTCCTCCRGCTTCCTGCTGAGCCTGGCTGCAGCCCTTTAATTAGGGGAAGCTAATTACATTTGACAGAGGAAAAGAGGCTGTCAAGTAGCATGGGAGAAATTCTTTTTGATTCAGCAGAAAACATTTTATCCTGAGGTGTCCTGTAGGCAGTAGGCGCAGATAGGAAGCCGGCGTGTCTGAGAGCAGGATGCGTTGTCTTTTCAGCAACATTTCCACTTCGCTGGGGACGTGTCCCATTTGGACAGCGGCCGAAAGACAGGAGATGAAAGGCTGCTGAGGCTGAGGTTTCATACCAGCCGGCAGCACTCCACCTGCCTGCTGCATCGGAGGGGTGGCAGCAGCCAGTGGGGTGGGGGCTGCCAGGGCATGTTTAGGCTGGCGTTGGACCTGAAGGCGGCTTAGGACATGCAAATCCTCTTGACTTCTTTGCTTATCAAAGGATTTAGGCTGAGCTTTCTAGAAGAAGCTGGCACGGGCTGAGCACAGCCCAGCCCCACTGACATCCGGGAGGAACTGGGCTCCTTAGTTCCCGGACCTCTTTGAAAATCCCAAACTTCCTCTCCCCTCCTGCCCCTGGGGGACTGGGATCGGCTCGGGGTGCTTGCTTGTGATTTATTTCATGATGTCGTTAAATAATCGCGACGTCGCAGAACTTAAACTCGCTAAACTCCAACGACTAGCGTAATGTGGAGTTTGAAGAGCTGGCAATTGCGAATGGTTAACTAACAAGTGTTTACAGCGCCTCATGATAGTTGCTGGCACTAAGACAAGGGCAGTAAAAAGTGGATTAGATGAAGATAAATGTGAGACACAGGCAGAAACAAGTACTCCAGCAGATGTGTGTGGAAATTAATGGGGTGGTGATAATAACAAATTCTGATTTGCCAAACAGTAAATGTGTCTCTTGATAATCGGTTTCCAGCAGGATACCAACCGGGCATGCAGGAGACAGAAACCTAAACAGGGTGGCATCTCCGCATTGCCAACRCATTGGATAGACACTGAATAGCTCAAAAAAGATAGCTGGGAAAGTTGAGTTTGTTTTTTTTCCCTTGCAGTCTTCCCCCCTCCAAATTATATTTGCTGGATCTGTGACCCAGTCTCTTGACAAATAAATCYGCAGGGCTACCAGGGAAAGATATGTCCCAACTCAAGCATAAGGCTGGTGGTCAGGAGATCTTGGTCATGTTCCAACTGCTGCCGCAGATATTCTGCCTGACGTGGGCTGGGGGGTCACTACAACCCCACGGGTCTGCTCATCTACCGAACTGGGATGTGAAAGCTCCCACACAGCACAATACTTCGCCAGATGYGTTGTTGAACCCGTGTTTATGTTTGTGAAGAGAACATAGGATGAAAGGCATTACAGAAATGCAAAATATTATTTGTTATGATTTAAAAGCCATTCTGGTTTAGCAGTGCTACTTTCAAATATTTGCACCCTGCAGGCATTTCCACATAAGGACTCAAGCCCAGCTTTTCTTTTCCGGTCCCTTTTTTCTAAGAAGGAGAGGGGTTTCCAAACCCTTTGGAAACGGGTCTTTGAGCTTGCCTGCTGCAGCCCGTGTGACCGCAGGGACCAGACTGCAGCTCCACAGACACGGAGGCGTGAAAAGCAGTCCCTGCGCTCGCCTCTCTCCCCATAGCTATGGATGCGCTTCCTTCCCTGGCTTCATCCRGCACATCCATCCTTGCGGGTGTGTGCAATGAAGGTACCGCAAACCCGGACAGGGCTTCAGCCATGTCCATTCCCTGGTGCCTGGGAGGAAGCAGGAGAGGGGGAATAGGTGGCAGGGGAAGTCAAGGGGAGGGGGCTGTTTTGTGGTTCCCATCCTAGAAGCATAAGCTGCGTGCCTGGTATGCAGTGTTGGGGTGTAGGTCTGCAATGCCATTTCCTTGGCAGGGAAATCATTCAGAAGAGTCCCATTTCTCCATCCTCTGCATCACAGTTTGCTGCTGCCTGAATTGTGCAGATAAAACCGGGCGGCAGCGCTGTCCACCRAGGCATTGGGAAGCTCCAGCTTAACAATAGCAAATGGAGGTTTTTCTTTGCTTGCTTTGCTTGAGGGAGGGTTGGGTTTGGTTTTTTTTAGCTGGGGTCATTTTGGTGAAGCTGTTCACAGAGCAGTGCTGTAAACACACTTCCCAGCAGAGTGGAGGTTGGGGAGATGAAGTTCAGCTTGCAAAGGACCTGACTGGCCAAGCCAGGACTGCCCTGGTGCCAATTTTGCCAATTTATGTGGAGGTCAGGCTGTAGCAGGGGAGGGAGATGATGATGAGGAGGAGGACAGGAAGCCCTGAGGCTGGCATCAAGGACCCWCCTCATCACTGGTACTTGGTATTTCTGCCCAGGTGCCTGGAGTGAGGTTGGGTGAGAGTGAGAATAAATCCTGTGGGACCTCTYTGTGCACCTGTTAAAATCCAGTAATTTGAAAAAGCGGAGGGTACTAAAGACAAAGAAAATGGAATTTATAGATTTCTGTGTTACATCCTAAAATACATATGACATGTTCTATTCCCGGGGAAGGCAGCAAGCGCTTCCCTGCTCAAAGGACAGTTTTCCCCGCTGAGCCCTCTGGCCGCGTGTGACGCTGCTGCTCGGATGCCCTGGCCCCTGGCCCCTCTTTCCCGGCCTCCCCAGTCCTGGGCTCCCTTGCCTCGGGCTGGGGCAGCGAGGGGTCGGCAGCTGAGCACGTCGGCAAAAGCCCCCGAAAGCAGCGAGCGGGGACCTGCCAGCTCCAGACTACCGATGGTTTAGCCCAACCGAACGCACCTAATTTCTCAGTCACCGCTTCTTGCGCACATGACCTGTTAAAAGGATTAAATTAAAAGAATTCCCAGAGCTAATCTAGTGATGATGTGATGAGAGACAGGAGCTCAAGTGTATCCCAGAGGTGGCTGATCGGGTTTCCTAGGATGTATTATTTATGGGGCCATCTGCTTGAGACAAGTATTGAAGTCTGAAGGGGAGGAGGATTTTGATGGCATTCACTCATTTAACTGGGACAGGAGGTGCTGTGTTTCCCCCCCACAGAAAAAATGCTGCTGTAGTTATKTACGGAATAAAGCTGGCAGCAGAGTACCTGTGTGCCGATGCCTTCAACAAAATGCTGCTCAGCTCTCGGAGCTCACCCAGGTCCTCACAGAAGGGACCATTCATAGCGTGAAGGAGAGAGGTATAAATGCATTCCAGTCCGAGTTACTGGTACGCAGGCTATGAAATACAGCCGTATCAACAGAGCCGTGGCTGGAATGTGAGGAGGCAGGGGCAGCAGCCAAAAGAGGCAGAGTCTGCAGAACAGGAAAAATTTCCCCAAAATAGCTGGTTTAGTTACTGTATAGCTCAATAACTGTAGGATTTGTTTACTGTTATTATAGGCAATGCGAAGCAAAATCGCAAATGTAAAAAAAGAAACTGTCTCTCYTTCTGATTTGGGCTGACATGCTATTTAAATAATATGGGTCAAGAAATCTGAAATAAAATGTCTTCATGAAAAAGATTTGTGTTCTTTCCTTTCTTGTCCATCTCTCCTGGTGCTAAAAGCAGCCACCCTCTGCTGACATTTCCCCATCACAGTTGCATCATCAGATTTCTAAATATCAAAGCTTCCTCAGGCTAATGTCTAAGCCTTTCTTAGTGATCAGGAATGAAATTCCTCTCAAAGCTTTAGTTGGGAAGGTTCTGCTAAATTGTTACATAGAAACTTGCTGGAAGCTACCTGTCAGTTTGCTGCCCGTTTTCCAGTAATTCAGACTAATGACTCGTCAACCCCCTTTTTTCTCTCCTTCCCTTTGCATCTGTCTAGAAGTAGCTTTCTGCTCCAGTTACCAGTTTAATAACACAAGGCTATCTACYGAGGCGAAATACTCACCCAGTCTTACTTGATTTGTCTCCTGATTGTTTTCATAATCCTTATTCTGTTAGTTATTACAAAAAAAGTAATATCTGGGCAACTGGTTGTAGATTTGTACCTCTGAATTGGGGTATTGCTTAAGAACTGTTCTCTTGGACACTGGACCTATGCAGGAAAGTCCCTATGCAGGGAATTAGGTTTCCGTCTGATATGCGGCTCATGACAATGATCCATGTGCCAAATGTTCAGGCGGGGAAACGTAGCCCGCGGAAGGAGCCTGGATCAGGCCGTACACCAGGATTGTCCTCACTCGTAAGCTTCTCTGTGGTGTCTTTCCAACGTAGCTGCCCCCYGCAAGCCGTCCCACCACCCCCCCTGGCCGTGGCACGCCGAGGCACCATCGGGCTCCTCTGGCTGGGGCACAGTGCTGTGGGAGATGGTGGCTGGGAGGAGAGAGCAGCGAAGCTCCCCCGCGAGTGGCCTTCAGGCACATTGGCATGACCAGTTGTCCATGAGGGCCTACGGCAAAGGGCTGAGTGCCCTCAGCATCCCCTGCTCTGTGGTGCYGGGACAATAAGTGTCAGGGTGCTACGAGTTGGGTGCATATAGTAGAAGAGAGTCACATGAAGCCCCAGCTGTGGGGCCATATGGGAGCTTCTCTGTGCACGCCGCTGTAAGGCACCGCGAGAGCAACCCCTTGGCACGTGCTTCAGTCTCTAAAGACTCAGCAAGGTGCGTGCAGKGCAGACCAGACACAAACCCGCATGAAGATTAGCGCCTGGGGACACGCACTATCTTCTTGTTGGAAAAGTCTGAGTTAGCAAGATGATAAAAAGCAGCCAAGTCACTGGAGTCCCTTTTTGTTCCCGTTGCTGTAAGACTGATACCAGTGGCAGATTTGTCTCTCCTCCCAGCCCAAAAGCTTACTGAGGACTGGATTTCTCTCCCAAAACTGCTCTGGTTGGCAGCCCTTCACCTACTGCATGAAATGACTCACAAGGGACAAGACCTTTGGGCAGGACAGAGGGCCAGGGACTTTAAAGCCCTTGCAGGACAAAATRTTGGAGGGGCTGGCATCAAGTGGCTTTTGAGCAGGTGTCTCTGCAGTGGCTTCTTCATTTTCCAGCAAACCAGGCAGAGAGCTTCTTAAGGAGTACCTATGAGCATGCGGCATCATGCCTCACTGTGTGTTTGTACAGCCATTATCATGAAGCACTTGGCTGCTGCCACCCCAAAATTAAATCAGGGATGAAATCCAGTCTGCCTGATTTCACTATTGTTAGCTTCCGCTGTGGCTACACCACCACATTGGGTGGCAATGCTTTGTATGTCACCCCTTCTGCTCAGGATAATGGTCTGCAAGGTGGCTGGAACAATCTCAGCCCTCGCTGCTGTTCAGAGGAGAGCCCTGTCGCTCAAGTTCAGCTGCCCATTTCCACATCCTCCCTGGTCCCATGCCATATGCTTGTTGGGTGCGTCACTGCGCTGGGCTCACGAAGCCAGCTAGGAGAGCAGCCCATCTCCATTGTTGCTGTGTTAGTCTTCTGCCGGCTTAGTGAGCTAAACTGGCTGGGTGAAGACACATGCTGTTGGAGCCAAGGTGGCATAAGCAGTGAGAGCAAATCCTAGAAGGGATGAAAGGAGAAAAAAGGGTGTTCATGGTGGTGAGCCACCAGGGTGGCTCAGTCTCATCTAACTTGGTCCTCATCCCTGCCTGGTGCCCTCCTGTCCGCTGTTCTGCAGCTCATTCAGTCAGTGACAGGGTGGGTCAGGAGATCAGGTGAAGTGATGGGGAGGTTGTTTCTCTTTCTTCCCTTGGGGTACTTGTAGCCAAAGCCACTTTCCTGATCCGGATCGCTGCGTGGCTGTATGAAGAGCTGTGTGGGCAGACACAACAGTGTGGGAAGAGGCAGGGCAGGGATTGCTTAGCCCATCTCTGCTGTTAAAAAATGTTCACTGCATCAGAGCCTCAGGGACCAGACTTGAACCTACATTTTAGTTTTCTAAGAGGGCAGATCTTTTCAAGTAAGCACTGCTGTTTCCTGTGGAGTCAATGAAGAATAAAAAAAAACAACTTTTGGACGATTCCAGGTCCTGTTCCTTTAGGTTTAGACGTCTACACTAGGTGGATTGGGTTTTGCACAGTAAACAGCAAGCCACAGTAGTGGTATTTTTGAGGTGATCATGTTACTTCCAAGTGGCAGCGGTAAATACAGCCTTGCTTCTCAGTACTCCTACATGAGAGTCGATGTGTGGCTGGTTGGCTTTAGGTGAGCCCTGTGTGGAGTATCCAAGCCCTTATGGACTGCATGCAGCTGCTTCACCACTGTACGTCCGGATACATGCCATGGCCACAAATATTCACCCCCATGTGTTCAGACATCCTGAAGTATGATCCAATGGGTACATCCATTTCCACTGAATGCCTGGATGTGTATCTTGTCTTAGCTGTTCTGGTGCTAAAAAGACATAATGATGTGCCTCCAAAGTACAGCTGTAACTGCATCAAAAGTTTCATTAAACTGATTGTGATTTCCTTAGGCCATTTGCAATGTTACTGGGATGTCCTATTGAAAAACCAGACCTTTTCAGTATGCAGATGCCACTCTCGTCATCTGTCCTTGGCTAGTTGCAGAGTCAGATAAATTATTTTGCTATTACTGATGTCCATTCTATTTCTTCCTCCTGGATTATCCATAACAAGAGGTAAAAAACACTGCGCCTCGAGTAAAACATAGTTTTGCTGCTGCAGCCTTGCRAGGTTTTTGAGCATGGCTGGCATTTACCAGGGGTATGGGTCTTTACAAGATGAAGCCTTATTGCCTGCAGTAAGGTGAGCTGGCAGGTCATGCCTTCTCCCTCTGGCCCTCCTGCTGACCCCAGGTGTGCCATTCCTCCACGCACCTCCTGCACGCTGGGTCTCAGCTCTGCTGCACYGGCAGATACTGGCTCCCAACACCTGCAAGAAATTAAAGAGCACTGAAATACTCCYGGGTGCCGGTCCCTCATCATACAACCGACACAAAAGCCCAAATTCCTTTCACATGAGAACATGGGTACATCTGCTTGCAATCACCTTTCTCCAGGCAGCCGGCCTGATTAAGCAGAAATGCGATTCTCCACACTTGGAGCGGGGAGCGCTCGGCAGACGCCTGCAGCCGAGGGGCTGGGATTCGGGAGAGGCAGAATAAACGCGCCTTTCACGCCCGGCATCCCTGGCAATCCCGTGGCTCCCGCGCTCGCAGCCTTGGTCGCTTCTTGCCCTGATTGCAGGAGGTGGGACATGCTGAAATAAAGAGAAACTTGTTCTGTGGCAGGAAGAGTCATTTCTTCTGGTCAGGCATTTGGGAAGGAGTCAGGAAGCGTATTATTTTAAAGGTAAACTGATAAAATACTTGTTTGCTGGAGGAAGGGGAGGAATGTCAAAAACATGTCAGCGTTCTTTAGAAAAAAATATTGTGGCGTCTTACTCCTGCCCTGACGACAACTGTGGGGTGTTGTAAAGAGATGTTTTAGCCTTCAGCGTTCTGTAGCCTCATGCAGGGTACTTTTTTCTTACTGGAAGGATGCTCTTTGTCTGTCTGTGCACASGGGGGTGTGAATGCACACTCCATAGCGGAGGAAATCGCTAAAAATATTAAGAGTAAAGGACAGTGAGTGGACASAGAGGAGTATTAGCAGAGTGTCTGGTAATGCTATTGTTTGTTTCTTAATATTTTCTTTATTGCAGCTGACCAATGAGGAAACAACTAAAGATCACTACTTTAATGAAAGCTGCAGTTTGTGGCACAGATGCGCTATGGTGTACGTACTTTTGTAGATTTGTCAGATTCCATTTCAAAACTTGCCTTTCATGCTGCTACACCACAGGATCGAAAAAACAATTTATAGGTGCAATTAAGAATGCCGTGTTTTGGGGAATAACGGGAAAGTATTTTTAACAAAAGCAAGCTTGACAATTGGGTAACTCAGCTTCACTGAGGTTCCTGAAAGCAAGCTGAAGGCAGCGGCCGCACGATACTTTTAATCCTCAAATCTGTTCATCAGTGAATATGTTTGTAAAGGCTAGGTTGCCCMCCACCCAGGACTTTTTTTCCAGCTCATAGTCCAGATAACCTGAGGACTTAAGCCAGGTCTGCAGAAGGTACTTTGCTGGCTCAGCGCTGCAGTTGTAGCCGCAGTGCCCCCGGGCACGCGTGTCCCAGCCCAGCCGCAGCATCCCTCCGGCTGGGCTGATGAAAATGGTCAGAAGTGACAATTCGCCACATCCCTGACTAATGCAGTGGTGCAGGAAAATGCTGTGCTGGAAGGCTGGGCAGGGGGACTTGGGTTAGCTCAGACTCTTTGTGTTTGCTCTTTGGAGGCACATGATTAAATGGGGCACAGACTTCTCCTTAATTCTTTGAACTGAACTCTTACCAAGCCCTGCCAAGGTCTTGTTTGAGGTCAAACTCTATTCTTGGCCTCAAACAAATGCCTAATAGAGAGGAGAGCTCTCCTGAATAAGTGTGACTCTGGGCATTTTTAGGAATCTAGCTGGTTTAGGGAAGTTCTTAATATAAGGTAGGGTGGAATAACATTGTCCCTTAACAAGTGCAGCGAACGGTGATAGACAGACACTGTTTTAAAAAAAGTTTGGCATGCAGGGGTCTATTCACTTGGCTGGATGTTTGAACATTGTTTGAACACAGTTTATTCACCTGCATTCACATACACATGCAGAATTTTAAGGTGGCGATGGAATGACCTGTGTTAGTGCATAAAGATTCAAAGAGAAATATCTGTCATTAAAAAACAATAGGAAAAAACATTTATTTAGCACAGGCTGAAATACAGAAATGTTTGGATGCTGTGTTTGGCTTGACTTACTGTAGGCAAAACTTAATGATGTACAGAAGGGTTGTCTGAAAGAAACTGTGCGGGATCTGATATTTTCTGGGGCTTCTCTCCTAAATTTTCATTTGGATGTTGCAACATGCTGACRCTCTGTAGGAAATCCATTTGGGTATTATTTAGAGGTCTCATACTCAATGCCTTTTTTTAATATGGCTTCATTCCCTGTGAATGCTAATGCGAGTATACGGAGATGAGCTCTCTGATGATAGAAACAGACAGGATGCCTTTAAGGTTGTGTCAACGGCCTTTGAAAATATCGATCRCCAAGTGTGGTTACTGAGAAAAGATGCTGAAGCCTTTGGAACCGAGCAGTTAACAGAGTGTGGATCAAACCTGGATTTTCAGTTATAGGATGGATAAGCCCTTATGTCGGTCCGTCCCTGTGGCAGTCAGCCAGTCTGATGGTTGGGTCTCAATGTAGCGATAAGAAAATGCACATCTTTGTTACTCTGCTTTGTGAAGGCTGAGCTTGTACAGAATATTCTTACTACYCGCCACGCAGCTTTCATCCTCAGCAGGAGGCACAAGGACAAGTCTTTGACTTCTGGGAGTAAATGTWATTTGTCAAGGCCTTACAGAATTGGGTCCCGCTTCTGCCCCTTGGTCTTTCCGATCTGTTACGCTACCACCCTTTGYCACTCTGCTGCGTACCTGCAGCCCCTCTGCTCCTTGTAGCTCTGGCATCAGCCGTCGTCCTTTTTCAGGTATTGCCTTACACCACTGCCATGCAACTGACAGGAAAATGGTAATGGTTAGGCTGAAGGAAAGTTGGCTTCAACTAACATTTTTGTATGAATTTGGAGCAATTCATTTCGTAGGAGATTTGTAAATGTACAAACTCTGCGCTACCACCTGGTTTTTCCTTCCTTTCACATCCGAGAGAGATGCATTGGTTTTAAGGCTACATCACTCTGGGCTGACCACCTGCATAATTCAGATCCTCTGACATCCCTGGAGAAACTCATGTTTCAGGATCAAGAAGAGCACTTGTGACAGAGACTGTGTTTTAGCAAGAAAAAAATCTCCCCTTGATTAAGAAAGATCCAAGACAATCCTTCTGAAGTTGTTCCAGTGYTGTCCAAGAAAAATGTCTTAGACCTTCTACATGCTTGTTAACACCCATCTGATATTTTTCCTCAGGAKTTAGACTCTGAGCCCATTACACATCCAATTAGGTTATAAGCACTCCAGAAGGGAGGCTGCTTCACTATCTGCGCATGCATTGCCCGTGCACAGAATTCAAATATTAGTAAACAAAATATACATGTTTCATGACTGTAATTGCTCTTGTCACAAACTCAGCCTCAGATCAATTTGGGTAATTTATTCCTGAAGCTGCTCACATAGTCTGGGAAGGGAGAAGGCAGATACATTTTCCAATATACTGCTATGCAGAGAATGTGTTTAGATCTTTGAATAATATTCCCGGTTTGTATTGTTTATTTACATATGAGAGTTTAGTTCTCTGTGTGTGAGAGCTTATTTTAAATGTAAGTATATGATGCTTAAGTGGAAACCAGAGATGAATATGGGATAGAAACTTTTGATGAAATAAAGGGAGGTGGAATTTGTCCATAACGAAACCAAAATGAAGGTATTCTGTCAGCCTTTGTTTTACTTTTTGTTTCTTTTTTAGCCTAGCCTGGAGTTGTCTGTGCACTTGCAGGGAAATCAATCTGTGCCTTGGGCAGCAGGATCTCTCCCTGCCTAGGGGAGACTGATTGATCGTTTCACATATTGAGACTGTAGGTTTGATGGGAACCGGGTAGGAATGGTGACAGTAGTGGAGATTTGAGGGTTTTGGCTTCTTTACTAATATATATACCTTACAACATATGCTCCTTTTTCAGATAAAAATAAAAGCCCTCTCTTTGCTGTGTATTTCTCTCCTTTCTCTGCTGTGCAGTTCTCTCCTTCCTCTCCAAACATTTCAGTATGGCTTGGTTTAAGTGCAAAATAAAAAGTCATGCAAGATTAGTGCTATGGAAGAGCTTTTCCATAGGCATATTTAGTGTTTTCGTAATGATTCAGAGATTTGGTTATATTGGTATTGGGGTGAGTTTTTCTTCTTTAGTGTAGCACTATTTCTCATGAAATGGCCAACCCAAACCACACAACAAAAATTTCATATGAAATGATCAAGGATAAAATGTTGACTTTGCTAAACCCAAGGACAAGTGTTGCATTTGAATCAAGAGGACCAGGATTCTTCTTGTCCAGGTGCCTAAAATTTGCTCAGCAATGGGCCAGGCTTGGTCTCTGAAAAATGTGCTCCCATGTCGGGTTCTGCATGCTTCGAAGTATGACTGATCTGTGCTCCTCCAGTTTTCTCTTCATTGAAAAAAAAGGCAGCAAGCCTCCTATCTGACTGTCTCTGATTAACAAGTGATTRCCAACAGCAAAGTTGTATTGCATGTTGCATGCTGTCCCTGCATCTGTATGGGACAGTAGCATGAAAAATAAAAAGATGACCATCTTTAAGAAGATAGGACGAGAGGAAATGGCCTCAAGTTGCACCAGGGGAGGTTTAAATTGGATATTAGGAAAAATTTCTTCACCGAAAGGGTTGTCAGGCATTGGAACAGGCTGCCCAGGGAAGTGCTGGAGTCACCAACACTGGAGGCGTTCAAAGAACGTGTAGATGTGGTGCTTCGGGACATGGTTAGTGGGCATGGGTGCTGGTTGACGGTTGGACTCGATGATCTTAGAGGTCTTTTCCAACCTTAATGATTCTATGATTCTAAGATATTCCTAACCCAGTTATTACTTGAGTGAAAATAAATARTCTTATGCTACTGTGTGGCCTCTCCTGTTCTATCATATAGTCATTACTGTGCTCATGCCATTTCTGTACGGTACAAGAAGTCCTCAAAGGTTTGTCCGTGTGTTTACTCACTCCTGTATAGCTAAACACTAACCTGGACACACATGGGAGAGAAAGAGATCAGTGTCACCAGAGCATCACTGTACAATTACCCTGCTCAGGTCCTCCCCAGCTCTCAATAATGTCAGCTAATATATATTAGACTTAGAGACTTAGAGCTGCTGCATCMTTACTAATAATTACCAGGTGAAAGCATCTTTCCATTGTGGCCATTAGGTGGTAACATTACCTAATAGAAAGGCAGTCACTGTCCTTTGCTTAGGAAGAGTACTACAGATCTGCAATGCAGATTGTGAAGAGATGTTAAACCRGGAAAATGTTCTTTAAAGCAAAAATCATTGAAGTCTTCTTTAAGAAAAAGAAGTTGGATACAAGGGTTTATAGTGGCGGTTCTTGAGAAAGGAAGAGCGAAATACTTTTGTGTTGGTTTTGGTAGCAGCAAGCAATTAAATTGCTCACCACATTTTGAAGAATTACAGCCTCAGAATTCCCATTTCTGAAGCAGATTAGCTTTCTGGTTAAACTGTATATCTGGTCTGGCCCAAACCTGAGTGATCTGGCCCAAAATGGGGCTGTCTTGCCCACCAGGACATTTTTGGTGGCGAGGAAACAACATGTCGGAGATGGATGGCAGCGTATTAGCTCTTCGTGCTTCAGCCATCCCCAATGACAAGAGCTCCAGGGCACAAAAGCAATTATGCCGATGCCTAGAGGAGCTAGCAGGGACTTCAGAGGCCTGTCTACATGAATAAATGTGGGCAGGTTCTTCTGCTTGGGGGAAGGAGAGCCAGCTTCAGTTCACAAGTCCTGCAGCCCTATTGGCACAGGCAGAGCTGGTGAGCCCTGCTGTGAGCTGGGTCAGGCCCCGTGCCGGGCTTCGGCATCAGAGCCCAGCAGCGTTCCCCTCCGCCACCCACCAAACACAACCCCAGGAGAGCAAAGAGCCGGGGATGAAACGCCTGCCTTTCCAGGGGAGCCACGTTTCTGTACGATGGCGTTTTGCGAGATCCAGGCGTAGCAGCAGCAGACTGGGATTTAATCTTTCTGAGATAAATGGAATTCCATGGGGCTCTTACGATTGGAAATACGTATGTGCATGAGTACTGGCAGGACAGATACCTAAGTGATCACAACAGGCAAAAAAATCTCCCCTCAAATTTCCATACCCCGCAGCCGTTGTACTGCCAGGTTGGCAGACAAGCCCTTTGAAGTCGCTGGCACCCAAGCACAGCCGGGTGCAGTGGGGCTTCACGCAGGAAGATTAAAGATGTCACGATCTCTCACTCGGCAGCAGCACGGAGAGACTACAAAAAGTGCACTCTCCTGGAAACAAACCCAACCGTCAATCAGAAAGGTAATCCAACATCAAATGAACAGAGGCACGAGCTTGTTCACAGGCAGGGCTTAGGCAGGGCACTGGTGAAACGGGAAAGCACAGATATAAAGCAGAGCCAGCGAAAGTGGCCACAAAGCAGATGAAGAGAGGTGTAAGGTCACACGTGATAATGTCAGGAAGACGAGCGAGGTTTCTGCTCCGATAACCTGAGAATCATGCTCGGCGCTGGGATGTTGTTAAGGCTCCCAAAGGCTTGTGTTCAACCCGAGGAGAGAGCAATCACCTGCCCACCGCTGCGGACGGCTTTGCTGTGTATTTCGACCGTTTGGGCAGACATTTTGCATGCCGGGGACCTGCCTCCAGCAGGCTGGCGGTGCTGCTGAAAATTTCAGCCCATGGGATTCCTACCTGCCTGAGAAGGCAGGCGGGGAAGAACAGGTTGTTTTGTTTATGCTAAAAGCRCTGGCAGGCTTGAGGCAATGTTCCAGCTCCCATGCTGGGAAACGGGGGCTTCACACTGAGCAAGGGGTGGCAGCAGCTGTCTGGGATGYGCCCCTTTTCCTTCCTATGAAAATGCACCCACTTTGTCCCATTTCAAAGTAAAAAAGTAGTTTAAAAGCATACGCTCAGTAGGTGTGCGCTGTGTCCTGCAGGTCTCTGAGGCTTACGTCCACGCTGGTGAGGTTGCAGTRGAGATGCGCAGGGCTTGTCCTGCCGCCCAGGCTGCCGGGCATYGCTGCAGGCTGCTGGGGTTGAGGGGACTGAGGCACAGGGAAGGAAACCTTGGGTAGCGCTAACCCGTCACTGTCTCAAGCCCTTTGCTCCTCAGCAAGCAAACTTGTTCTGCTAGTAAACTTCGCTATGCAGGCAGATATCCGCTCTGGAGCATGCCCAAATTTAACAGGCATCGAAGTCATAGCCAAGGGGTCATGAAGACACTGATTTGGACGGCAGGGACCAGTTTTAGGCATTGCTAAAGCCTCAAACACAACACAGGAGGAGGAAGCGATCCGACCGGAGCACTCAGGCGGGATGGGATCAGCGTGGACTCAGATTGCCCCTTTCTCCACAGTCACCTGMTCCTGGACCAGTGCTTACCAAGCATCATGTGGGCCTGACTCCCAGCTATTCCTTGGGGTTGGGTGGACATAATACCCTCCTCCAGCAAAAAGGAGAAGTTCTGTTTCACCAATTCCACTCCATTCGCATTTCTGGCCATACTCTCCCACCACCTTCTTACTTGGCCTCAGCTCTTGCAAACCCCCTACCTGAGCCATCACAGCTCACTAGTCCTGAAGATAACTAACCCAGCAAAAGTAAAGCGGGTCTGCTGGTTTAGCACGATGAATTGTCTCCAGAAAGTGCCAAGTGCCAGTGCTGGTAAGAGAGGAGAGAGCAAGCTAGCAGGGGACGGAGAGACTTCCCCATCTTGGTGGTAGCAAGCCACCACATTGACTTAAGCTCTTAGGGCATGGCAGCTGCCTCGGGGAAGCACAACYTGGTTTCCAGCCATCCTCCAGTTTGTGCCAAATTCATCGTATCCTACTGAACTGTGCGTTGGAAAGGCTGGCTCCTCTGGTGATGCTCTTTACAAAGGGAGAGACTCATGTGTGCTGTTCTGTGAAGAGGTTCAGGGCTGCAGGTGGCAAGGGGAGGCATATTCCTCCAGCCATGATGAAGGTGCCCAAGTGTCTGAAGGTGGCTTGCAAGAAACTCCTCTTGTCGCAGCTTCCCCCGGTCTTGCAGTTGTTGACATAACGGTGCTGTGTCCCCAGACCAGCTTTCTGGTGAAGCACGAGGGAGGAAATAATGATCTTGTGGTGAGGATTTTGTTGGGGGCCTGGGAAGATGGGGAAACCATGGCAGCCAGGACAGGGCAGCTGGCGGTGGTGTGGGACACTCTTCAGGGAAGGGCTTGATCACTGTGAATAGCACGTGGTCACTGGCAACACCATGTAGCACAAGGTCAGATATAGCTTTTTTTATTAAATGAGCACCACCCACCCCATGAGTAAGTTCAGAGTTTTGGGGAAAGAACAAAAATGTGTGCAAACCATTAATGTGTAGGAAGAGGGATGCTAAAACCAGATTGCTAAAATTAAGATTTTGAAGATTTTATATTTACTAATCTTTGAGTAGTTGCAGCCCATTTGTTGTTTTTTTTGTTTTGGGTTTTTTTTTTTTTTTTTTTTTTTTTTTGTGCATTCTGGATGTGAATAATAAAGTAAGGGAATGAAAACAAGTCAAAAATAGCTCAGAAATAAGAGTTCAGAAAAAATGTTTTGACGCATAAGAAGAAGAGTCCCGAGAGACAGCAGTGAAAGAAAGAATGATTCGAATGAAATCAGGCTGTGGTAAAAAGACACATTTTAATGTGCTACAGTCCCTCTGCATCTCCCTTCCTGTTAGACCTGACTCGCAGACTTGCCATATACTTCCAGGCTTATCCAAAATATACTGGAAGCAATGGAAGAGAAAAAGGAGAAGGATTTCTTAGAGAGAGAATTTTTTGTATCCCTCTGTGGAAAGGAAGCAGCCGTGATCAGATAATGTTGCTGAACTAACCTGCTTCTCACTGTGCTTATCGTGTAGCATATCCTCACTAATCCTGTAGTGAGGGCAGCAAAGTACTGCCAGTTAGTGAAGGGAGGAGGATGGACAGACCAACAGACACCGTTTCTTATCTGACAGGGTCAGCAGGAAGCTGCAAAAAATATCAGCAGTAGCCAAGAACAGGGGAAAAAACGAAATATGGGATTTTAAGCTATTTTCTATGGAAAATATGAACACTAATGTTAATTAATAACATGGACCAAAGTAATGGTGCTACCAGGTGAGATGCAATGGATGAAATGTGTCCCAAACCATGCGTCGAGGCCAACAAGACTCGTAGCCAGTGACTAATAAACTTTCCCTAAAGCAAAGGTGTTTGACCTGGGATTTGGGGGTGGTCCTATCACTGTCAGGAGGACTCTGGAGCAGTGGAAGAAATAATAGTATGAAACTCAAAATGTTTTGGAAGGAACTGACTGATGASTTAAATGTTCTTCCTTCTGTTTGGAAGGAAAACACAACTCCTGCGGTTTTYTTGGAACAGGCTGCAGAAAACAATCATCTGGAGTGCCAAGTGCCTCTGTCCTAAGGCTAGAGACCAGGCCAATATGGCTGGGAGATTTTGTAAAAACCTCATTAACGGAAAAGAATCATTTTCTGGGTGTTGGGAACACTGTTCAACGCTGCCATGTTCTTGATCAAATGGGTTGTTTCAGTGGATCATTAAAATCTTCATGGTGGTTCTTTGCAAAAATGAAGTGTCATCTCCTGCAATCCCCGGCCAATTTCCAACTTATCTATTTGCCTACTAAGTTAGTAAACTGATGTCAGGTCTCAGTATTTAATCATAAGTCTTGTTATATTTGGTGGGTTTTTTTTCCTCGAAAATCCAGCTTTGGGAGTCCTGTGATTATATAAGCATTTAATCTACACTATATTTAAGAACATTATTGTGTTGAAATGCTTGAAAACATGAAGCTTAATAAAGGAAGAAGGCGAGGAACCAAGATCAATCTTTTTAACATGATTTTTTGTGCTTTGAATTTCTGAATATCCTTGAATGGTCGTTACTGATGCTATCTATCTCTTACATTTTAATGAATACAACACAGTTCTCTCAACAGCTACTGTGATGAGATGCAAAAGCAGAGGTGTCTCTCTGCTATTCAGGCATCTCCCTGTACTTAATTTTAGGCAAAATGTACAATAATAATAAAGGAATTAAAACACTTACTTACTTAAAAATTCAGTGATGCTTTGGGGCTGAGATTTTACCCCTGCTTTAGTTCAGATCAGTTAAACAGCCACACATGCCCACATCACTTTAGGTAGTTTTAGAAGCCACTGGGCTTAAAACCACTACACGTAAACTCAGAGATCGCACAGGGGAAATGGGGTTGCCCGAGCAGTCGCCAAACGTGCAGCAAGTTGCAGAACTGTTGTTTAAAAAAYTAGCTAGAATCTTATCTGCTTACCCCAAAAATTGTACACAAAGTCCTGCAGGCTCCAGAGACAACGCTGGCTGGCAATAAGCTCAGCGGTCGGGATTTCTCCGGCTCCAGGGAGCTTCTTGCCTGGCTCCTGCCTGTTGTTTCTCAAGGTCAGGCCCAGAGCGGCTTTCTGTTGGATTGCTCCCAAATTTCTGCCTCAACACGTAGGCTTGCAAGACCATAGCCCATCCCCATGCTGGGGAAGCGGCGAAACCCGTCAGCTCCATCCTGCTATCCTGCCGCGGGCATCCCTCCAATTAGCGGTCCCCATTACGCTGAAGGGCTTGATGGAGTTTTACAGGGTGCATGAAAGGGGCCCTGCTCACCGCTCCTCATCCCAGAGCTGTCTGGGGTACAGTCCTGCTGATGACGTTAATTAACATCTTTCAACAAAGTTTCAACACCAAGAGTCTACCATTGTCACCAGTGGTGATGAAAGACATTTAACTGAATGACGTCATTAGCGCAGACTTGCTTACCTAGAGCCCTTGGGGATGCTGCACAGCCRTGCTGGCAGACAGCTCCCAGCGCTGGCGTGCCAGTGAAGGCAAACCAAGCCCTAAGACGAGCCTTCAACTCCTTCGTGATGAAGCCAGGGGTGTTTAAAGGGACATCACCGCTGATGGAGAGAACCCAGGAAAACACCGCAGTATCGGTTGCGCAGACAGTGGCTGTGTTTTTACATGGCAAATAGCAGAAAGGGGTACCGCAGACGTGTCAATAAACATGGATACTCATTTGAAGGTAAATACTTCCAATAATGATGCAGTAGTCACAAGCTCAGCAGAAAAATGTGTCTGACTACAACATCAGGGCAACACTGCCTTAGTCCTTAAAACAACCTGGAACAGAAATAAAGATTGCTACTGGAAAAACACCAGTCACCTTTCACCACTGCCTTTGAAAAGAAGTGATGTTATATTTTTACACAACTTCGTTCCTTTATATCAAAAACTTCTGTCCCTTGAACTGTGAAAGTGACCTCTTCTGGGAAGATACTGCACTCAGTTTAACCCTGAGCATTATATTCTTCTGTCAATCATTTCTTCCACCGCCAGAGCAATGATTTTCTACAATAACCTTGCACTTGAGTCAATCCATTCTCTGGCTTTCACCAGCTAGCATTTTATCTCAGCAGTTTCTTGAGTCATTGTGGTATATTTGGTATCCAGAAGAGGTTTTGTGCTTTGTATTCCTTTGGCCCAGAGGCACCAAGTACCTGAAGTTCTGCAGAGCCCCAGCTGCCACGCAAGGCTTCTTACAAACCCACCAGCTGAACAAAACGTCCTTTGCCATTACTAATATAGCAATGGACTGTAAATATTCATGAGTTATTGCCCTGGTTTTATAAATTATCTACATCATGGCTGTTTCGTGTAGCCTTACATATGTGCTCTTCAATTCTGTCCCTGCTAGCTATATTCTGCAACTAGCTATCCAAAAACCTCAGGTGGTTTTATTCAAGAGGCTGTCAACATTAAGCTCATGAAAGAGTGCATTGATTCTGAAGAAAGGGTGTTTGCTTCAACACAGGGTGATGAGTCTGCTGACGCTTGAAACATGGGGCGATACGGAAAACCCACTCAAAAGCAGTGACAGAAAGGACAAACTCATTTTCGTTCCCAGTTGCATGGGAGTTGAGCTGGGACACCGGCCTCCTACGGGAGCGCTTCCATCACAGGGGTGTGGAGGGTGCTGCTCCCTCCCGCTCTGCCCCCCGAAGCCATGGCGCCTGCAGGGAGCCTGGGGCGCTTCGGCTGGGGCGGCTGCATCGCTTTGCCGTGCTGCTGCCGCTGCCGTTCCAATTGGGATGAGCAGAGAGGCCTGAGCGTTAGCTTAAGGGCGGCTGGGGATGGAGGGAGGCAGGGGAAAGGCTTCGGGTGCAGCTCCAAGTACTTTTTTCACAAGGGAAAAGATGCGTGGGTCAATTGGGTAGTCACCTGAAGCAACAACATTCAGGCTGGGTCTGGGGAACCACTGAGGGACCAGTCCGTGCTGGTGCTGCTTCTGCATTTTATGGCAAGTGGTAAAGCCAGCCATAGGACCTCGTCCCACCTGCACAATTAGCTGTGCCTGAAATAGCACTGACGGGCTCCACGTCTCATCACAGGGAGTTGCCACACCACCACACTGCTCGCTCGCCATACACATGCATGTATGTATGTATACACATATGTATTCAATGTACATATTTATATACAATTGCAATATATACAGCATACACAGTGTGTGTGTGTGTATATATATATTCAGGTTTCAGCTGGAACCAATCTGGAAACAATCCTTGGATCAGGGAGCCGAGGCCCCGGCGCTTGCCAGATTTCTCACAAGTAGGTTACAGAGAGAGCCTGGCTCTCCCTCGCTCACGCTTGCCCCCTCCTAAATCCCTCCCACGCTCCTCACTGTACCCTGGCACAGCTTCAGAGGAGGTGAGATGCCCGTAGCAGTCTCCTGACTGTCGTGGGTCTCTGCTGCGAGGGAAGAGAGGGGTCCGTGCCTGAGGACAGGGATTTCACTGGGCTTCATCTGGGGTGTTTCTGGCATTTTTGCAGGGGAAGGAGCTGAGAGAAGCTGAATTCACTGAAGGGAGCTTAAATCCGAATTGGGAAACAGCAGCGTAATTTTAGGCACTGTTACAGTTATGATCCTGCTGAGCAAGGACTTTTAGTTAGTGAGTTTGGCTTTTGGTCCCTGAGTTCTTACTGTATATATGTAGAAAAAGAAATCTGAATTATTTTTTAAAGCTGATCAGTTAAAATGCGTTGCGGTTTTCTGTGGACTTGGGGGTGGGAGGAAGGGAGAGAGAAAAAAAAACCCTGAACTAAGTCACCTTTGGTTGATTCTGATTCGGTTTTCCACCAAGACGATCTCTCAATTACCATCTGCTGTTACAGGCAACTGACAAACTGGCTTTGTATGTAGAGAAATGTTAAAATGACACGCTACAGCTACTTGTTTTTTTTTAATTCCCCTGTAAGAAAAGCCCGCATGAATTGCTGGAAGGTCTGTACCAGTTGCACCGCACGACGTGCCGCCTTGCCTTCCCGGAACACTCCCCGCTCCGCGTTGAAGCGCGAAGGGCACAAGCCCACGGCAGCCCAGGGCTGCCGCTGCGGCAGGGGGCTGTGGGGCCGTCACGCCGCCTGCCCACGCCGCTGGCCGCGGCTGCTCCCCACCCGCAGCGCCCCGCCACCGCCCTCGCCCCCCCTCCCCCGGCCGCCTCCCCGCCCCTCCCCGCGGCGGCGGGACGGGACGGGACGGGACGGGACGGGACGGGGCGCGGCGTGGGGCGGCCGCCCGCGCCCCTTCCCTCCGCTCCCGCTCCGGCTCCGGCTCCAGCTCCGGCTCGGCTCCGGCTCCAGCTCCGGCTCCAGCTCCGGCTCCATCCTCTCCGTCTCCTCCCGCGCAGGTGGGTCGCCGCACCGCCCGCCGCCCCCCGCCGCCATGCCGCCGCCGTGCCCCCGCGGGGCCCTGCCCGGGGCCGCCCTCCTCTTCCTCCTCCTCCTCCTCATCCTCCCGCTGCTCTGCGCGGCCCCCGGTGAGTGAGCGCCCGCGCCCGGGCCGGGGTGCGGGGTGGGAAGACCTAACCCGGCACCTCCCGGGGAGCCGGCAAAAGCCTTCCCCTGGCATCACGCGTGGCCGCGTGGGTGAACGGTTTTGGTCACTCCAAAACTTGGGCAAGCTGAGCACCTTTTTTAAAGGGCTTGTTTTCGAGCAAATAAAGCATTTCGGAGCAGCCGAGCACTCGCAGGTCTCCTGTTGCGTTGCCCGGCCGTGGGCTAAAGCCTTGGATCCCTTCTGGGAAAGGGCTTCAGCGGGGCGACAGCTTTGGTGTGCTTTGGGACAGGCAGCAAGGAAAAATCTTGAAGCAGTTCGGTTGTTAACGTGCCCCTCACACAGTGACAAGGGTTTTCCAGGGTTATCATGCTGCCCTGGACGCTGTGTCACGGTACTGGCAACAACTGTGGTCTTCTGCTGCAAAATATTAAAATTTAATTGGCAAAGAAGGCCAGTTTCAGGGTTTCCTTGCCAAGAAGAGCTGGGGAGAGGATTCCGGAGTATCAAAAGCTTCCCTGTAGCTTATGTTAAGCTCGAGCGTGGAAATGGGAGCAAAGGGAGGCACTGGTAGAAAGTTGTTGCAGAGTTTTGCCTGGTGGTCTGGAGCTACGACAAAAATACTTTTGATATTTTTCGAGATACTATTTGTTGTTGTTGTTGTTATTTCCTTCTTAGTAAATGTATGTGTTTTATTTTCATTTGTCTAGATGTTTCAAGGGGAAATAAACTTAAACTGATGCTTCAGAAACGCAAAGGTAAGCAAAGAGAGAGCGAAGTGCTTTCCCTTGTTTTTCCTTTGAGTCAGTTGCTATCAGTCAAAGCCGCCAATGTGCTGTCACTCTATCTCCAGCTCGGAGGGCAGTCAGAGCAGCGATGCACACGCACCCCGTTCAAAGCTGACAGCGCACAGCCACTCTTGCTGCGAACCGTACCAAAACCTCCTGCGCATATGGTGCCAGCCCGTGGAGCCTGTGCCTGCATGTCCGTTTGGGACTTGGTACTGGCAAGGCTGGAGGCTCTGCTTGTCACAGCCCCCTCCAAAAACCAGGGTTCCCAGCCTCAGGCAGTACGCCTGCGTTTTGCTTGGCACAATGTGTAGCACCTACCTTTTGCAGTGTATGCATGGCAGATGTGGCGATTATCTGGTTTATTCTGGGAAGTCAGGAGCTTTTCCAAGAAGTTATAACGCATGGAAATACTGCTGGCTCAGGTGCAGAGAAGAAAATGTGCAAACGGGGCTTGCTCGTGATGCCTTGACTTGTTCCCTTTGTCCTCTTGGCCCCACGTGTGCTTCCTTCTTGGAAGACTGCTCTCTCTACGAGAGAGGTGATGGCCAAGGGCCCAGTGGGCAGATGCACCGAATGGCTCACTGGCTGAGGAAAGGGGATGGAAGCAGAGCTGTTCGGGGACAAGTAGCATTGCAGCAGATGGGGGACAGGCTGAAACACCCCAGAAGTTTTGGTTGCCTCCCCTCAGCCTGCTCTATGGCTGAGGCAAAGAATTTACACCCCCACAAAGGGGACTCCCACTTTCTGCAAGCCTTCCTAATTCCTCTCTGGGTTTTTCTTGGCATGACCCACCACCTCTTGCCAGCCCTAAAATGCACGCACCATCCACGGCTGTTTTCCTTGCGCGTGGGTTCCCCACCTCACCGTTCTGCAGTGCTTGCACGCAGGTAGGAGTGACCACTTGCGACAGCCGCCCTCCCTGCGCCCCAGCAGCGCTCGGCTTGCCCAGGTCCCCTGGGGAGAGGGACTGCCCCCGGGGAGGCTTCTGGAGCATGCAGACAACGCGGCCTAGACCAGGAAGAGCTGCACAGCCTTGAATTGATGGAGGGAATATGCAGTCCCTTAATACCAGCCTCACTCCCCTTTTCCAGTTGTGCGCTAAAGCCGACAGGCTAAGCACACAGTACTGGGTCCCTTGCGGGCAGTGTCCCTTGTGCGAGGCTCATGCACGTGACACTTGTTCAGCTGTCCCGCTCCCCGGCAATAACACCCAGCTCCAGTGCACGGCAAGGGCTCAGTTTCCCGCTCAGCCCAGCCGGGATGTTTCCCACTCTTCCTGCGACAACTCAGCTATCGTTTTTACCTCTTGAACCTCCTTCCCGCTGCAGTCCTTTGCCTCCCCCTGCGAGCCTGCCCCACTCCTGCTTCAATGTTTTTCACATCTCCACCCGATTCCCCCTTCTGCCCTAGCCTCTTCCCTCGCATCCCCCGAAAATCCCCATCCGCATCCGTGTTCCTGGTCTCTCCCTCATTGCAATGAACCCTCTGAAGCCAAGATGTTCTTCCTGCTCCTACACATGCTTATTGTTTCACGGGAAGACCAAACATCATACCGTGTTTTATCATTTCCGTGCGTGGCAGGGGGCTAGCCAGTCCTCACATCCATACCTTTCGGAGGCACGTAAATTCCTCTAGCAGCCGCAGCAAGCTGCCTGCCTCCTGGGCATGGGGCGAGCCAGATGGCACGTCTGGGCCTGGCAGGCTGAGGGCATTCCCATGCATCCACCAAGCAGTGTGCTATGAAACCCTGATGGGCTTCTATTTTCAGGCGTGCAGGGCATTTAATAGCACTCATTATTTAAAAGCTACATTTTGACACAACAGATTCAAAAATCTACCTTTTTATATGTGCCTCCCTTCACCCTAATAAGTTAGCAGTGTTTCCCCAGCTTCTTCAGGTGTCTTAACTTCACCTCTCATCTTCTTCCCCATTCCTGTAACAGCAGCGTGGAGGCCAGTCTCCTGTTCTCTCCTCAAAGCGCAATATAGTGTATGGTCTTTCAGTTTGGGTTTATTTATTTAAATGCCTTACTTAGCTTATGTCTCTGAGCTCAGAACAGCTTTTATCAAAGCCAAGAGAACGAGGGTAGCTGAGAAATCCTATTACATCGACGATTCCTGGGTTTATTACTGTTACTGCTGCGACACGCATCGCGCCGCCGAGCACAAAGGTGATGGCGTGATGCGAGAAGCATTTTCTTACTTGCTGCAAGCAGTACGCTTCAGGCTGACTAAAAATTTCCTGGCATGCCTTTTTTGGGGGGGGGGGAATTAATTTCAGCCCCCATTGCCACGAAGCCCGAGGTGTCAGTGAAAGAAACGGTGGCCAAGGAGTTCCTAAGCAGCCTGAGACGGCAGAGGCGGCAGCTGTGGGACAGGAGCCAGCCCGACGTACAGCAGTGGTACCAGCAGTTCCTGTACCTGGGATTCGATGAGGCGGTGAGTGTTGGCCTTCCGAGAGCTGGTAGGGCTTTGGAGTGGGCGGCTGCGAGCCTGGATGCCCAGCCACAGGGGCACCCAGGGAGAAGCTGCCCTGCTTCTGTTCACAGACACTGTGATGTCTTTTTTTAAAGTAGCAAATGTTGCACAGAAATATAAGCTCCATATTTGTTAGAGATTTCTGCATTATTTTGTTAGTAGAGAAAAATGGCATTAAAATCTTGTGTGGAGTTCTTGCCTGCTACTGCACTTAAGCTTAACAAATTGCAACCAAAGTTTGCTTTGAGAAATAGGTGGTCAGGCCCAAAGCAATCAATTGTATTTCAGGAAATTAATTTGGCAGCCTCAACCTAATCAATTTGCTTTTTAACATGCTGAGAAATCCACACCAAGCTGGTCGTCATTGGCTTTCCTCAATGAAATTGCACTAACATTACATACCTAATGCATGCATGTGCCTCCGTAGTGCGGGCAGCTCCTGACCATCACAAGCACCGGCAGCTGTGCCTCGACTCTAAATGTGAAAGGAAAACCATTTGGTAATGTGCAGCCAACCTCCCTTCAAATGAGAAAGATACATTTTTTTTTAAAACAGTTAATTTGTAAAAACATTGGAGTGGAATCAAGAGTTCCCGGCTCTGCACAAAGCTCTACTAAACAGATGCTGAAATAGGGTGAAAAATGTGCATTTAGTTGCAGTCCCAAATGGAGAATAATTTCTACGTTAATAAGAGGGAAATATAGTTATAGATGTTGAATTCTTGGCTTCTGTCAGCTGCATGAATACGTTTAATGAGACTGCATTGGCACAGGCAAGCTGGAGTATATTTCGGACCTTCATGCTCTGTGGATTGCTTAGAAGATGAATGCACTAATTTTCAAAGCTGGAACAATTAGAAAAATAATCCTTTGCTTGGACTGAAACAATGAAGGATACATTTTTTTGTATCCTCCTGGACATTATGCAGATAAAAGTGACTTTTTAACAGCATGGCTATATTCCCCCTCCCCAATAGGAATAGGAAAAATAGGAAAAATGGGTTTATGCATCAGAAACTGAAGACTGAGGGCAAATACCAAGAAGTAAGTAATAAGGACAAACCATGCAGGTAAGATGAGTTCTCCTCTGAGTTCCTGTGTGCATTTCAAAAACTGAAATGAGGCTTGTTGTGGGATACAATGAATCCCCTTAGTAGGTTGTCTTGAATATTAAGACACAGTTTTAACAATGAAATAGCTGTTTCTTCTAGCAAAGGACTTGGGCCATACTTACCCATTGTGTATTTTGCAAAACTTTTTTTTCAAATCTCAGCCAAAAATATTTCCAAAGAGTCATTCAGATGGAAAGGCTTTGGCTTGGCAAGTATTTGATATCCTCGCACACTCTTTTTCCGCTGCTGTTGTGAGCAGAATTGAACTGCTTATTGCATTTCCATAGCTAGAAGGCTGCACTGTACGTTTGGTTTTACCCATGCAAAATGGGAGCGAAAGATCACAGGCATAAAGTGAAAGCCTGTTGCACCCACTTTGCAGTCAGGGACATCGTTGCACAGACAACCAAACCTTTAGATTTTTAAGTACAAAATATTGAAATGTTTTTATAGTCCACCACTGAAAAGGTAATATAAATATTAAAGGTGCTCACTGCATGTTTCAGTTGAAGGCGCGCTCAGTTTAAGCACTTTACAGTGGCAGAGGGTGTGGGGGTGGGTCCCAGGTGGGGCTGGGCAGGACAATTCCTGCTCTGGGGGCTCTGATAATCCCCTAGAGAAGGTAGGTGCAAGTCAGAAAACCCCTTAGCTCTAAAGATTTCGTTCTGACAAATACGCAAAGGATCTGAATTTCTGAAAGAGACAAAAGGAACCTCTTGCACCACTTCCGTTTCGCTCTCTTCGTTGTAAAGTTTCAGGCTTGGAAAGCAAGTATTTTCTTTTTTCGGCAGAAATTTGAAGATGACATCTCCTACTGGACAAGCTTAGGGCGTGCTCGTAATGAATACTATGGTGGATACTACCAACACCACTACGATGAAGATTCACCAATTGGCCCAAGAAATCCACACACCTTCAGGCACGGAGCAGGTGTCAACTATGATGATTACTAATGCCATTTATCCTACTTTAGCTGATGCCTATAGGGCTGCACTGGGCGAGGCTGAGTCCTCCCTCAGTCAGAATGACCCTGCTTTCCTCCTGCTCATGTAAAACAGCAAGAGTAAAGGAATGCCAGACTTCGAAGAAAGCAACATGACTTTTTTTTTAATTATCGTTACTTAGTAGTACACTATATCTAACGTGTTATAGAAATAAAGCTTTTTTGATACAATAAACAGGTTGCCATTATTTAGTAGAGTTTGTAACAGCAAGTTTCATTCCAATTGTATTACTACAGATTSCTTTTTAAAGGGCTTTTTCATTTGCTTTCCTACTGTCAATTGCAAAATTACATTATATCATCTAGTTTGGCATATAAAAGACATAATATAAGCCAATACATTTCAGATGTGCCTGCTCATTCAGATTTGTGTCAACAAATAAATCCAATTATTCTTGGGGGAAAAGAAAAAAWACATTCCTCTCAATTGAAGTGCCGCCTTGTTGCCTCCTCTGCTGTTTCCATACCTACTGGGCACAGCCCTCCAAACCTACGTGATACGGCATTTCACCAGTTCCTGTTGGGGCAAGGACACAGATGTTCACAAAGGCTAAACGCAGTGTAGAGAAGCTCACCTTCCTCCAAAGCCTGTGAAAGGAAAGGATTCTCCAGGGAAAGGGCTCAGTGCAGGAACCTGACTTCAGAAGTAATCGCTGAGACACACAGCATCTAACCCTACCCTCCCCAGGCACGATAACCCAAAGGTTATCTTTGGTGAATACTCCCCTTTGTGTCCTTTCCACTTAGCTGCAAGCTTTCAGTCTAGCTCAAAACAGGGAATAAAATAACAAAATAAGATATTTAAGATGAAGTTAGTATCAGATAGCATCTAACACAGTCCCCTGGCATAGTTTCCTACCATGAAGTTGCCTCTGTCCCCAATTCAAACTGGAATCTATACACATTAGGCTGAGCATCAAAATACATCAGAGACCGGGCATTTGTTAATGAAGTATAGTGGCTTAAAGGGGGGTTGGTTGCTGGGGTTGTGTGTGTTAAGAACCCCGAAATACAACCAACTTTTCTACTACAGCAACATCAGCTACGTTGCTGCTTCTCTCGTTACTGTAGAGAAAGTCCTGACGCAGACCTAATCCCAGGAGAGTGATTTCAGCTGTCAGGGGCTTCAGGAGGAGCTTGGTGGGGGAAAGCACTGCTGAAGCTTGACAAGCGTAGAGGACTGGGAAGGGGCAGGTGAGGAAGGCTGGCTGGCTCCATGACTTCTGGAGCTGAAGAATAAGGATAGAGAGATGAAACATATACTGCAAACTTCAGCAGAGTCGGAGAAAAAAGACAGCATGGATGCTTTAGCTGTCATCTAAAGCTTACAAGAAGTTTCCAAAGCATGGATGATGGCAACACCATTCTTTACACTTCACTTACTTCTTTCTTAACTCTGTGTGTATTTCCTAATCTTTCACTTAAAGTCCCCGTTGTGTGATGGACTGGTGTCCAGGAGAGGCAGCCCAGCACTATCCAGCTCCCTGCAGGAACGCTTCCAGGGAGACAGCTTTTTGCTGAGGGAGCCAAATTGAACAAACATGTTAGTCACTTCTCCTCTGCACGCACAGAGACGTGCTAGCCTAACATGCTCCAAAAACTCAGCTTTCCCCTAGGTTTTGGAGCACTTGCTCTTAGCAGAATCCTAGCCAGTTTAATCGGTTTAAACTGGTGTGTTTCCTCAGTAGAAGACCCTTTTTTCCAAATACAGAATCATCATATTCTGAGTCAAGCGCACATTCTTTTGCACAGTTGGAAAACACCTATTCCTAGAAGAATACTTCCATTTTGTGTCCGATCAAAAAAGTGCACAGAATTTGGCAACATTTGAACCATGCTGATAATTTCCATCATTTCCCAGAATTTACAACTGGGAATTCAGACCTGCTGAGTAAGGAAGAATGAAAAAAGTGCTGCAAATAAATACCATCCCTCCCTAGGCCTTTGTAAGCTGTATCCATTCCTGCAGGCTGACTCAGTCCAGCAGCTTTCTGTGCCCAGCAGGCTCACAACAAAGTCTACGATCTCTCTCTTATGGATTCTCTAAGAGAAAAAAAGTAAATCTTTTCCATGACATTGTGCTGCATGCTGACGTTTTCCACCATGTACTGGGGTCTGGCTGGGATAGAATTACCTTTCTTCATAACAACAGGTGTGGTGCTGTGTTTTAGATTTGTGACAAAACCGGAGTTGATAACATACCCATGTTTTCACTGTTGCTGAACAGCGCTGGCACAACAGCAAGGCCTTCTCTGTCGCCCACGCTACCCCCTCAGCAGGTAGGCTAGGGGCGGGCAAGAAGCTGGGAGGGGACAGCTGACCCCAACTGACCAATATTCCATACCGTGTAACGTCTTGCTCAGCAATAAAAGCTGGGAAAAGGAAGAAGGGGGTGGAGGTTTTATCTTCCAGGGTAGCCATCGCTCAGTGATTGGCTGGGCATCAGTCTTGCTTAGGGGAGATGGTGAGTGGCCTTTGCACCCTTGGGTTTTTTTCCTTCTTTCCTTCATTTATTAAACCGCTCTTATCTCAGCCCTCAAGTTTGCTCACTTCTGCTCTTCCTATTTTCTCCCCTGTCCCACTGGGGTAGGGGAGAGTGAGCAGCTGTGAGGGTACTTAGCTGCTGGCTGGGGTCAACCCACAACAAAGCGATAGCTCTGAGGGGAGGGCACCTTCCTTCTTGCAGAGGCGTCCACCTGACTTGAAGTGCAGCAGTTGCAATGACGCAAAAGTACATGCAGTAAGCTACAAAGAAAGCAAGCAGGTATGAGCCATCGCAGGTTTGGGCAAAAGGAGGAAAACTATTTAAAAAAAAYTGTTTGTCAAATATGCACAGCGTGCTTCAAAGTTAACTACATTAACAAAGTTAATTTCCTTTGACTATTTCTGTCCCAAAACACAGACGAAACTGTGCACCCCCTCCCAGCCTTTCCATTCTACTGTGCAGACAGCACAGAGCGCTTCACATCATCACCATCCTTAACCATCCCGGCGTTGACATCACGTAACCCCTCCACCAAGACAGAAGAGCAGCCATTATTCATTGTGGCTCCCTACAGAATGGGAACAGCTTGGCCGGGGTCCTGCACCTGATGTTTCAAGACCCGATGCTGCCGCATCCCCCAGTTGGGTGTCAGCCAGGCAAGTCCGTCAGACGGACTGACAGGGCAGTCCTGCCTCCTTTGCTGAGAATACCTACCTCTAAGGTACCCCTCCTGCCAAAGCATAGAAGTACTACTGCTGTGCCCCCACAGCCACTCTCGTACACTTCCCCCCCCAAGCCTAACCAGAGCCCTCTCTCTCCAGATCAAGTGTCTTCATCAGCGGTCTTAAATATATATTTATTTTATTATTTTTGGGGTAAGTTCCTCCTTGTAACACAAACATGTTGGAATGAGGGATTGGGCTCTTTTACCCCAGGACTGTTTCCCAGATGGAAGATGTAGGTTTTCTTGCTCAAAACAGCTTTCTCTGCAGGGGGGTGGACAGAGCCCAGACTGTGGTACTTAAGGCCACCCCACAGTTCCCTGTGGCTTCATGTTTTGGACTTTCCAGCTGCTTCAGCCATGGCATGGACTAAGGCATTCCAGAGGATCCCCTCCTTGCTGAAGAGCATGTCAGAAACTAGGGAAAACATTGCAAGAATGAACCAGCTGTTGCTTGTTCCAGGCTGAAAATGGCAACAAAACAAGGTGGACAAGAAGTTGTTGTCACATTTGCTATTATGGAATAGGCAAGTGAGAGAAGGAAAGGGTCTGAGAAAAGGAATAGAAAATCAGAGTCTGTTTTTTTGCAAGAAATATGAATTGTTATTTTAGAAATAAAAATTTGTTGCTATGGAACTGCATTGAGGAACCTTCTGCCATACAAAAGGAGCCCTGCTTTCGTCCAGAGCTATTGCTGCTGTTCCTGGTGGCTCTAGGGAGCCAGAGCCACATATAARGCATTCCCTTCTCCTGCCACTTGTGATCCAAGCACAGGGAAATGTTCATAACAGAGCAACTACGGATTTGTGGCGCCTACATTCCCACTATTTCAGGGAGGGGACGTATGCATGTTAGGGCTAGCAATGTTGAGTACACACTTCCCTTGCTATTAACAAAGCATCTTCTTCCTGTGGACAGGTCTTCTCTGATCCGCCTCTAACAACCTTCAAGGACTTCTTGGCCTCAAGTAGCATTAAACTCAATATTAATAAAAGCCTGCGGACTAGCTCAATCCATCACAGGAATCAAAGCCCTGTTTCGCCCTCTGTAGCCTAATCTCTAAGGATAACAAATTTATGCAGCTGTGTTCCTGTCTTCCCCCTCGTCCCTTGCCTCTTTCTCTCAACTTTGAAACTCAATTCCAACCCTATCTGACAGAAGTGAAAGTTTTTTCAAATATACTACATTTCTAAAAGTTTCCTCAAAAAATAGATGACCGAGACACATTCATAAATGGCCAGAGGGCGGTGAGTTCAATGGCTACTAAACTTGCCAGAGTCTATGTAAGTTAGAGAAACTGCAAACACCCCAGGCACAGGAAGACTGTCAGATCATGATTTCCCCATATAGCAAAAAAACCTAACCTAAAGATAGACATGAGGCTTCTCTAGACTATACATTCATGGAGCTACTTAAAATAAATCAGGTCTGCAAGCCCCACTGTAGCTTGTCTGTAGACCAGCAATGTGGTTTACAAAACTCCCGTGCAGACTACATATAGAAATAAAGCAAAAGTACATTTATGTTTAAAAAAAAAAAAAAAAAAAATCCAACCGCGGACCTCACAGTGTGGTAACTTCCAGCAGCAAGAGTGGTCCTCCTTGCAAGGTTCAAGGAACCCACAGCAGTGGATGCCTTGCACACCTCTCCTTCTAGAAGACTTATCTCTCTTGCCAGCACCAAGCTGGCCAGTTTGTCACAGACCTCTGCTACATTAAATATTCCCTACTGAGAGAGAAGGACTTGAATCTAACACTGGCTGAGCTGCCCATTCGTGCAGATCACTGTGGCTAAAAACTGTCAGTTTTACCTTGTCTGCCTAACCAGGTGTCAGCAGAAAATCCCAATTCTCAAATTTCCTGAAAAAAACCCCAAAACAATACATTGTGTTCAGGCATGGAAATAAAAACACGGCTTGGCTTCATTTACTCCCACATCCTATGTTTCCAAGCTTTCACTAAGGTATTCCACCACCCTCCACCAAAAGTGGCTCTTCTGGAGAGGCAGCAGTTGTTTCTCACCTGTGGTTCCCTGCGAACTTGATGCCTTCTTTGTCCTTCTGAGATGTGTCACCCCAGATGGGAGCAGAGAGCAGCGACATGCAAACCCTCATCTGCCTTCTTGAAGACTCAGTTCAGACCAGACCAAACTTGACATTACCTCAGACTTTCAGTCTTAAGCACCAGCAGACTCTGTCTTAACAAACACCTACGATTCATGCCTTTCGAATCAGCAAGAAGGCCGGTCACTGGCTTCAAACACAAAGGGCAACGGCTGCCTCGGCTGCTGTTTCTGGAAGACACTATTCAAAAAGAATACGGGAATTGAACCAGGAACCTCTGAAACAAAAGCTAGAAACAGTACAAGGAAAATAGCAAATCAATACAGTCTGTCACCCAGGCCCAGTGGGAGGCATGCCACATACTCACAGATGGGTTGTATCAGTACCGGCCATTTGCCCGCTCTCCGATTTGCTCCTTTTATGAAGGAGGTCAGGCTGTGAAGTAACCTAAAAAGCTTTGAAATTATTATCTGTAGTATCCAAACGTTCAGACTTCCTGAGGGATTTTTTTTTTTGGAAAATGCACATTTTGTGCTAGTCTCCAGAAGCATGCTTGTTCCAGTACAATTTACGTATTTTGCACTGAACTTACTGGATTAAATGAAAAACAGTCCTGGAAGTAACAGCTGGTACCCACAGCTCCCACTTATTCTCAATGGCTGTTCTAAATGCTGGATTAGGGTTGCACCCTTGTGCACCACCTCTTCGCAGATGCTTTGGCATCCAACATCAAGCAAATGCACGAGGAGTAAAATATAAGGAGAAAGAGCACCTTCCCCCGAATATAATCTAGAGCTTAAGGGTTAAAACCACCATGCTGGGAGCAGATTAACAGTTCTCACCACAGAACTATTAAAGAAGTGGGCACTACTTTCACGTACATCCAGCTGTGGTTTTGAGTATAGGGAGAGGCCGTGCTTTGTGAGTGTATCAGTAATGATAGGTTAGAGGCACATTTGGAGCATGCACACCACGGTGTACTTTTCAGGCAATTTAATACGGAATAAATGCCCAGATCAAGTACCTAGAAAAAGGCTTCAAACAAAAAGCAGACCTCAAGCTGCTCAGCTGTGAAAAGATGGAGGCAATGTGTAATACCTGGATTCTGCTTCTGAGTCCAGACAGGAGAATGCTCCTTGGCTCCCCACCTTAGCTGCGTGGCCGATTTCCACTGGAAGAAAACCTGCGCATGTGAGCAGGGAAGAAACTGTTTTGTCTTAAAATGATCACTGCAGAGCCGGTCCAGGCAGGGCACTCAAACGAACACAGCAGCCCCATCGTTGCTGGAGTTTACCCGCCAGACTGGGTGAGACTCCAAGCCTTGCAAGCACCGGCAGGCTCCAGCGGACGGCGTGCTCGGACAAGGGGGCCTAAACAGCACACTGCTCCCAGAGTGCCCCCGGCGTCCCGGCGTCAAGTCACTGCTACCCCTAACTCCCACTTTGACCATCAACCCAAAGATACTCGAAAGCTAACAAAACATCAAGCTTTAATGAGATAAAGTCAAGTCACTTTGCCTGATGAGATTTAGGATTTTCAATTTTGAGTGGCACTAAGCCAAAATACCTTTTAAAAACTCTCTGCCAATCTCCCCTCCTAGGTATCCAGTCTTAGGTATTAAAAATAAAGGGGAACTATTAAAAATAAGGGGAATTGGACTTTTTTGTTTGTTTGATTGTTGGTTTTTCTTTTGTTAAGATGACAGCCGTCATTATCAAAGTTGAAAGCATTTACTGGCAATTCAATAACTGCTTAAAATAGAAACATTTCCTCCATTAGGGAGGCTGAAGTTAGACTCTACCGTTTAAAGAAAATCTCATACTCCTGCACCACTATCAACTACCTGAACTGGAATAAATCATGAAGTTTTTGTCCGATCTATTTCAACAGACATCCTGAAGCCCTTCCTATATATCTATTAAGAGACAAGCAATGAAAGATCGATGTTATTAACTTTCAGCCAATTATTTACGGACTGTTACTTTCTAATTAATATACAATAAATGCACAGATGTGTAATGCCAGAGAAGTGCCCACAGTGAAACCCTGAAACTAGTAAATAGAAGTTTCAATATTTTATTAAAATAGCATATTCAACCACTGTAACCAATAATACATTAACTTTATTCCCAGAGTACGCACAACACAGTAGTGATTTAAAATATCCTTATCCATGGTAATCAATGAAAATATCTCAAATTCAAGTGTACAACTAAAACTAAACCTCTGAAAAAATCTCTCCTTTAAAGAATACATAAAGCTCTCATACAGAATTCTTTTAAACTCCTCTATACTTAGATGTCAGTGTCTCTCACCTGACAATACCACTAGCTTTTTTCTTATGCATAGTAGAACATCTCATATTTTATAGTACCCATTTTATAAATAAATTGGCATTTTCCATCCCGTTTGTGTTTATCATCAGCTTCACAAAGAAACCAGTAAATAAAACTGTCAAGGACAGTCACAACAAAATGATCTCACAGCAAGATATAAAACTTGAAGATACTAAAAGATGCTTCTACTCTATTTTACATAAAAAGACAGATTTAAAAAGTGCAAGGCAAGATTTGCAGGGGAAGGGGAATATTTGTTTGTTATTTTTAGGCACATCCACTTCTTTAAAGCAAGCTTCAGAATGAAATTCCAGTTTGTTCTTCATGATACCTGTTTCAAAGTCTCTCTCAAAAAAAAACAAGAAGAAAAAAAAATTACATCCGTCAAATGTCAAGCAGGGAATTTCCTGTCCAACTAACAGTCTTCAGTTATGTCTTGTTCTTCCTTTTTTCATCCTTGCGGGTTTTGGTTTGGGAATATACTGATTGTTCGCCTGATACTCAAGTTCTTTACGGAAGTAATGAATTGCTTTATTCAAACCTTCTTCCAATGGGACCTGTTCCCAAAAGTGAGGAGAGAATCGTATCACTCTAAGTTCACATCAGCTCTTTTCACAATGGTATCTTTTTTAATACAGCTATCAAAAGACTGCTAGGAAGTCTCATTCTTAGCCAATATAATATTAACAGCACCACATACTGGTTACATCTCTGCACTGCTAACGCATGTTAGCTTTTAAACATCAGATGTATTTTCTGACCTAGTAAGTCAAAAACCCAACAAATTTAAATCTTATCAGATGGTTATGATCGGTCTGTTCAGTGTCAAAACAGACTTACATAATTCTACTTTCAATTCATAATACACTGAAAGAGATAAGCACACAGAAATTTAAGCCCCTTCTGTTTTTAATCATTAAAGATCGTCTTTTGCAGAATCTCACGGAATGGTATATACCACAGAAAGGTATAAAGGTGGTGGGGTTGTTTTTAGTTTTTAGTTCTTCAATGCTCCACTGATATACAGAAAAAAGGATAAAATTATCATCCAGTATCTCATGTGACATTCTTAAATCCTATACAAATAATTGTAAGTCTTCAAATTCCATGCCTGTAGTTAAAACACTATGATTTGTAGATAGGAACAACAGAGATACTATCTACTTTTCTCAGGAGTCATATCCTCTGACATGCTTTCTGATACCATCATCAATCCAGGAGGATAAAATAGCAGCACAAAAACTACTTGCCTTGATGTACCAACACTGTACTGCTACTTCAGAGTAAGTTTTGGTACTGACTGTGCCAAACACAGAAGGTCAGAAGTATAGAAGTTAACTGTTCTAAACCTTTTGTGATTGTAACACTCGCCATCGTCCTTGTGCTTTCAGGCATAGTCTATTAGTATCTGGTGCCTCTGTGAATCCTTTCAGAAGGGTTTGGAGCTACCTTTTTCTATTAATAGGCTTACATTTACTAGATAGGTTCACATATTTCCTGGAAAGATTTTTGTCTGCAAATCTAAAAAAGCCTACAAACCACTGTGCTAGCTAGAATGCGGAGCTGGCTAAGAAAGTCACACCCTTTCTGGGGATTAAGTAGACCTTACCTCCGCAAACCAACCAGCTCTTATCATCAGCTATGCCTCGTTATACACTTGCACAGTTAAATTCACCAAAAAGGTTGAGAAAAGAAAAAACAGCAACCACGGGCATTTTGCATTTCTTGCATATTAGCTGGGCAGAACCACCACAATCTTGACATCACCTCAGATAGCGGGTAACTAAGCTTTAGAGATGGACAGACATTATTGTGGGTGGTGAAACGTTAGACTACCCCCGAGCACATTTCAAGCTTATCAACACACAGAACAAGCTTTGAACATCTCTACGTATGATACCCGTAGTCCAAAATAAGGGTTTCTTATTCTGGTTTACTTCAGTCCACCAGGAAGAAAAAAAAAAAAAAAAAAAATCAAAATGTGTCATCTCTCTCTGGCTAGCTTCTGTTTCACCTGAGTTTCACATATTTCCCTTTAAACAAACTCTAAAAACCAGAACTTTTCTGGTGCTCATATTTCTCGCTATTAATCCAAACAAACTTTTTGGTTACAATGATGTTACAGATCATCTTAAAAATAGTGTTACTCCAATGATTTTCTAAAAATATTTTAATAAAATAAAAGTAATTTTTTCCTTCCATAATGCATGTTACCACAGCAAAACAGGAATGAGGACTGCAGCAACAGCAAACTCATTAGCTCCCATAACTATGTACCACGTATTTCAAAGGATTCATTGAGCTTACAGAAAGGTAGCTACTTCATAATGCGCATGTGAAAAAGTTAAAATGCCTATCCTAAAAATGTTTGGGTTTTTTTTGKTTTTTTTCTTCCACTTAAGTCTATTATAAATGCTAATGCTTATATGTTCTTCTGCATGGCACAGGCTATACAGTCATATCCAGCAGTTCTTGAATCATGAGCCAGGGCAACATACAAGAGACAGCCTTTTAAACAACTGTCCTGGAGATTGTGTTAAGCAGATATTCTGACAACTGAAACGTATCGTTATCATGTGGTCCTCCTCCATCCCCCTCTGCCTCCCTGTGTTTTTGCACACAATAACGGTAATACAGCTGTACGTACCACAGGTTCCCAGCCAAGCAACAACTTGGCTTTTCTGATGTCAGGTTTTCGTTTCTGAGGGTCATCCTGTGCTTCTGAGAGAAACTGGATTTCACTCCCACTGCCTATTAAACAAGAGACTGTGCATTATCATCTGCAATTCACTATGCTTTGCATTTACATCTTTCCTACCCACTGGAGCATCAAGTCTTTCTGCAGCTTTCTGCTTCATAATTCTACCACTGAAATGCTTTCCACAGACACAGCTATACCGCATGCAACAGCTGGGTGAACCAGCTGTCCCACAGCAACATGGATTCACAAAGCATTTCACAAAGCTTTTAGCATGGATTCGCAAAAAGGAAGTTATGCTTGACCAGTCTAAAAGCTTTCTACGATGAAATGACTGCCTCAATAGCCAAGGGCAGAGCAGTGGATATCATCTACCTTGACTTCAGTGAGGATTTTGACACTGTCTCCTATAACATCCTTATTGAGGGCTGGATGAGCAGACAGTGAGGTAGATTGAAAACTGCATGGCCGCACCCAGAGGGTGGTGATCAGTGACACGAAGTCTAGTTGGAGACTGGTAACTAGTGCTGTACCCCAGAGGTCAATACTGGGTCAATAGTGAGTTGCTGATACACCAGAGGGTCATGCTGCCATCCAGAGGGACCTCAACAGGCTGGAGAAAAGGGCTGACAGGAACCTCACAAAGTTCAACAAGCAGAAGTGCAAAGTCCTGCACCTGGGGAGGAACAACCCCAAGGCACCAGTACATGCTGGGGGCCGACCAGCTGAAAAGCAGTTTGGCAGGAAAGGACCTGGGGGTCCTGGTGGACACCAAGTTGAAAATGACCCAGCAATGTGTCCTTGCCACAAAGAAGGCAAATGGTATCCTGGGCTGCATTAGGAGGAGTGCTGCTGACTGAGGGAGATGATCTTCCCCCTCTACTCAGCACTGGTGAGATACGTCTGGGGGGCTGGGTCCAGTTCTGGGCTCCCTAGTACAAGAGAGACATGGACATACTGGAGAGTAGAGTGAACTGGAGCATCTCTCCTGTGAGGACAGGCTGAGAGAGCTGGGACTGTTCAGCCTGGAGAAGAGAAGGCTCAGGGGGATGTTATCCATGTGTATAAATACCTGATGGGGGGAGTAAAGAAGAAGGAGGCAGGCTCTTTTCAGTGTTGCCCAGTGCCTCTGGTCCTGTCACTGGGCACCACTGAAAACTGAAACACAGGAGGTTCCCTCTGAACATCAGGAAATGCTATTTTACTGTGAGGGTGACCGAGCACTGGCACAGGTTGCCCAGTGAGGCTCCATCCCTGGAGATACTCAAAAGCTGTCTGGATGTGGTCCTCGGCCACTGCCAGCTGTTGGTGGCCCTGCTTGAGCAGGAGGGTTAGACCAGATGACCTCCAGAGGTCCCTGCCAACCTCAACCAGTCTGTGATTCTGTTAGCACTTTTACAATGCAAAAGGACTTCACTTCCTATTTTCCCATACTCTCCAATCTGATTTAAATAGCCAACATAGTACTTGACCTTCCTCATGACAATACACAGAAACAGGACAATTTCTCTAACCAAGTCTAGCAAATAGTTTACATGCCATGTTACTGTGGGATTTTACGGATGTAGAACTAAACCGCCTCTCTGGGCGGACTGAAACCGATCAAGTTGTTTGTGAACAAACAGACAAATGGAGGTAACAATTATTCTATGTGCCTGATGGGTTTGGTGCTGTGATTTTCAATTTCCTTCCCTGATCTGTGGATTCATAGATGTTTTCCAGAAGGGATAGTCCTCTATTAGAAACATCACATGCATCAGCTTCTGTACTGTATGTTTGAACTTGTCTTTCAGATCCCTCAGAAGCAATGCTGGAATCTACAGGCTAAAAACCCCTTGGCTAATGGCATCAGTATGTTTCATCTCATCAGGAAGCCACACTAGAAGATGAAGCACAGCCCTTTCCCTCCATGCTTGAGAGCTCTGATTTGCTACAGGTATCAGAGCAAGAATGAAGAGAAAGCCACAGTGTTTTCTTCCCAGCCACATACAAGGGAGGTGCTGACAGCCCTTGCAAGAGTCACTGGTAGATCAGTGAAAAGTAGAGAAAGACTGTCACCACAGCATGAGGTTTTTAATGGTAGTTGAAGGAGCACAGCCTGCATAATTGTGAAGAACCACCTGGCTGAAGTGTCCGTATTTCAGCTAAGATGTTACACAAGACATTTTCATTCATGTGTTTTACATTTCGTTTATGTATTGTCCTTGTGCCAAAACAAAGCTAAGAAAAAATAATGCATAAACTAATTATACAAACTAATTGGCATAGATGGCACAGATACACAGAAAGAATGTATTCATTCTACTGTTCATGCAATATTTTACATACAGTTGAGAGGATTTGGATTATCTTATTAATATTTAATTAGATGATTAGGATACAATTAAATGCCTCTGATAACGTTATTAAGAAATCCAAAGACCAATTAAGTTATCCATATATTACACACACCAATCAAGTAATAATAATCTAACAACAATAAGTACTTTATAAGCTTTACTAAGAATTACTTATCGTACTCACCAACAAGCTTTTTAATTAACTGGGCAAATTCTAGGATAGTGTGCTCTTCTGGGTTTCCCTAGAAATAGAAGGGATATTCATTACCATAGCAATTAAACACCTTAAGACATGTTAGCTTTCTGACATGAGACGATTCTAACAGGGTCATGTTAAACTCTGAATGCCTTATTCCTACTTTGATGAAAAAAATGTAACTTTGACAAGCTCCATACTCATTAGAAAAGCTGCCCTCCATTACATTTGCCTCGGTAATTCAATGTATGTAGGGGGGTGCCCAAAAAAATCAGTCTGTAAAGAATGAGCAAATGCACCTCAAACACAGTAAAGGCATAGGCCACTCAGCAGCCCACGCAAACACATCATCAGTTTGAAATCTGGATTCAAGGACTTTGCTGAGTTGAGGACAGACTATATAATGTAGTAGTATGCTGAATTCTCAGTTCATCCAGAACTACAAAAACCAACCAATTTAGCTGCAAACAATTGCTTCTGCATTTACTACATCTTACATATCAATATGTATAAAGGCTACTTGCTTTCCTATACAATATTCCTTTTCTTAACTCTAATTTTTTTAACCAACTTGCACGTGAACTCCTGATCAACATTTCAGAACAAAATGCTGAAAGCTTCGTGTTCGCACTAGCTCACCTTCATCAGACTCAATTCTCTCCATCCCTAGCTTTCCTTGTTGCAAAACTCTTACTACATCATTTGATCTAAAGCTGAACATTTAGGTACATACAGATTTTCTGCAGACAAAACATGTGATGAGGTTTAAAAATATCAGTATTTGGATAGAAACATAGAACTGAATTTATGGCCACAGTAAAAAAGGAAGATCTAGTGAACAACTGCCCTGCAGAGTTGAATACCTGATCTGGCAAAAGTTGGCATACACAGAAATGACCTGGCATATGCATCCTTTTTCTATTCTTACATTCAGTGCTGAGAATAACGTGACAATAAATGGGACAGAACAAAAATCCTATTAGAAAATTTAAGTTCTAAGCAGCCTTCATCAATATTAGAAAGTTATACAATCAAATACTATCCCATTTTCCTCTAATCAAGGCTAGTATGAAGTGATTTCTAATTATTTAGAGCTAAGTATTCCTTCAGCGCCTTTTTTTCATTAAAACCAGTCTTCAATCATTTCCTTGGTGTATTTTGCATGTCCCCCCCGCCCCATATTTTGGTCATTTTTTTTCATCTTCTGATTACATAAATCTTTTTGATAAAACAAATGAAAAACTCTAGCAAATTTATCCTGTTCTTGGAACTGTAAGATCTCAACATCTAGGGGCTTAATCTTCTTATTTACAGAGAATACATGGAAGATTACATTATTCATAATGGAAAGCGCTTTTTTGCTCCATTTATTTCTTCCAGAAATCAGCATTAGTGACAAGGAGGGAAACAGAGGTGATGTTGCCACAGCACAGTAAACACAGTAGAGTGGAGCTCTCATACTCACCAAGTTGACAGGACTGCTGACATTGCTGTTCATCAACGCCACCAACCCATTCACAAGATCACTATAAAAAGGGAAGAACAGACTGAGGCAATTTCCACTTCCCTATAAATAATATTCTTGTCTAAAAAGAGAGCTGCCTCCTCACAGCTCCAGTAAAGCACATCAGGCAGCTGAGCGAGGAATGCTGAAATCAGATTTACAGTGTATACTTCAATGGGTGCATGTTTTCTCAGCTGTTTGTTCCACAGTCCCTACTGTAACATATACTGAACTGGGGGTTAGTTTGAAAGAGTGATTATCTTCGGATACACTGGCTATAGTTCACCTGAGCGTATGAAAGAATATAAAAAAATATCAAGTTACTAAAAAACAATTAATACTTCCTCTTCCCTCCAGTACCCAAGAATATTTAGAGGCCCGTTACCAAGACATTTCAAACAGAATAGAGTAAGTTGTAACACAGAGGCACATGACACCACCACCTGCTTTGCAGTTTGTTGTTTTAATTGTATTCTTGCTTTCAGAAATTTTTAAACAAAGTTTGTTAAAAAACAGTATTTTGGTGTTACGTCCCCCCAGCAAATTAATCCAAAGTTATTTTGGATTATCAGCAATAAACTTAGCAGCTTGCCCCCGGACATACAAATCCAGGTCCCTTTCATTATGACTTATCATCAGGAAAGGAGTGGCTACTTTGAACTGATGGGGTTTCTGTAGTGTCTATCACTGCTGTTATTACTTTCAGCGGAGGGAAAGAACATTTCCAAGTGGAGCATGATTAAAACAAGCCAGAAGCCTGGCACGGAAGTTCAGCTAGCACGACAGAACAAAAGATTCGGAGGAACGGATTCACTTTTTTGTAGTGAAAGCACATTCTGGCCTTGCTTACACTGCAAATATTAGTTACCGCAATACCCCCTCAACCGGTTCCTTCCCCCAGAAGGGGACACGTGCATGTACAGTAGACATGCGGACCACAGCACCCCAAAGACACACGGTGGCAGTGTTGCATTAAAATGCAAGGACTGACAAACTGCTCAGCATTAAAAACTTACCTACCCCATTCCCTGCTGTCCCTTGAAGGGAAGAACACATTGATATTTCAATTCAAAGTTCTAAGCCAACTAACGTTCTGTTTCTTGGTAATTCAAGTGAAGTAAATATCAGACAGTACAAACAAGGCTTACCTGACATACTGGAAAGCCCTTGTCTGAGTTCCAGGTCCATAGACCTAAAAACAGATGAAAATTAGAAAAGTTACATAAATATAAAAGTCCTCTCTAGCCCAATTATCTTTTCCTCACCATTTTAGAAAAATGTCCCAAGGAGAAACACCTGGGACACAAGCTCAATGTTATAGGAATGGAAAAAGTTGTGCTTAAAAAGCCTTTGGCAAAGTATTGGTTCTTTGAAGGTCTTCTTCCTCTTGAACGTGTCTCCAGTAAACACATCCTTAGGCGTTTTGTTAACCAGAACTCTGCATGTAGAAAACATTCTCAGGGATGTAGGATGGAGTGATGTTTTGTCTCTCCTGGAACACTGAAAGAGGCTGCAGCATGCACTCAGCCAGAAAAGAGTGCCAAATATTTAAAGCAAATCTCAGAATACTAAGATGTGGTTATGATGAACAATTTTTATTCGCTCGCTAACAACAGCCAACTTCAAAGAGACCACCAAATGTTAGTGGTCTCTAAAAAAATTGTCAAGAAAAATAGCACTGTAAGCATTTAAAGCAATCAGGACAAAAAAAAAATGTGGCTCTAAGTATTACTATCTGGGGAAATTGGAGGTAGAATAATTTCTAGAGGATATGACTCCCAAAGTCACCTGTGCAGATTTGTATCAAAATCTTAGAGGGGAAAAAATAAAAAGTTTTCTCAGGTTATGCAATGGCACTTTGGAGCAAGTTGTTTAAGTTCAAACAGACATTAAAGTATACTTAAAGTGTACATAATGGTATCAGATAACATTATTTTTTTCACAGTTTAATTGCGTGCAGTACTAAAGTCCTAGAACATGAATACTTAAATTCTGAAAGCTATCAGTAGGCATATTTAAGTGGTGAAAACACTTAAGTTTAACTGGGGACACGCACATCTCGCCATCAACCTGCTACAACAGAAAAGCTTTTTGGAAGGACAGACTAGAAAGCATGATTGTTTTCCTAGGGAACAGGAAAGACAATACAATTGGTATACGTGCCATCATCCGTCACTTGGTAAACCTGCCGCTCCCTGAGGCTGATTCAGAACCAAGAGAGTTCACAATTCAGTAGGCATTGGGTAAGATCAGGGGTTTAAGAGTTTATCCAATAACTGATTCTGAGAGGAATGCGCCAGGAGAGCAGACTGACAGCCTGTTGGACTCCCAAAGCAAACAGGAAGCAGATTTTATGTATGTATATAGAGCTTCCTGCTTGTTTTCTTTTGGCTTATGGGATAAGTTTTACAGAACTCAGTCATTTGTGCATGATTTCTGTGAAGTCATCCGTGTGGCTACCTTTCCTATGTGCAGGCAGTGGCTGGAAAATACAACGTAGTTTCCTCCTCCCAATTTCTCTTAATAAAGCCTTCCTTTACAATAACACAAAGCAACAATGGTCATGTTTGCATAGGCTATAACTTCTTTAAATTAAAGAGATTGTTTTCTCAAGGGATTATTTACTCCATTTGAACAACTCCTTTGAACCAAGATATTGAATAAATTCAGTTTCTAAAAAGGTCAACAGTTGGTATTCCTGTCAGCCAAATTCTGTGATGATACAAGGGTGAATTTTTTTTTTGGTCTCAACTATGGCTTATTGCTGATAATTCGTTTTATTTGACCTAGTCAGCTAAACAACTCTCCCCTTAGTTCTTTTCTCATATTCAGTAATTTTTAATATCAGACAGTTACTCCTTACAGAACAGTGACGTTGCGCAAAATGTTCTATTTTACCCTCTATTACATTCTTGATATAGTCTAGACAGCATGGCAGTTACAAAAATAATAAAAAAAGCTTTCAATATTCCCTCCCACAGAACAGCACTGACTCCAGACTTCTCTTATTGATGCTCTGAACTATCCCATGGCTTGCATGTTTTTAAACAAGATAACTGCTTCATATTTGGTAAGGCTTCACAAAACTTCCAGTAAGTGTTCTTACTCTCTTGTTACAAAAGATTACAGTACTACTGTCAATACAACTTGAGAAACGAAGCATGAACGAAAAAAACGTTTGAGAGGCCAAATATGGCAATAGTTCACTACGTGCACTGGGGAACAAGCCTGAAAAATGGAAGTACCTTCTGACCCTCTGTAGGCTAGATAAGCTTTCTAAACAGCATTTAGAGGCTCAGACTTTATGCCCCAGGATGTCATCCTGGGAACATACAATACTGACAAACCAGTATATAGATACACTCATATTTTGATACAAGCAAGTCCTACAAGGATCAAAAGTGTCAAAGCAAGAAGCTCTATCTTCTTGTCTGCTTCTACTTGCTTAGTGTCTTGCAACAAACAGAAGCAGCCTCAACCTGCAGCTCTGGGGAGACGCCTGGGTAAGAAAATGAAACTCTTTCTGCAGGAGTTTGAGTGCTTTTTTTTGTTTGACGTTTTGAAATGAAAAAAAGTACTGAACCCATGTGGTTGTGCGATGAGCCTATTCAGTGCTGAAGAGATTCCTATCAGTAGAGACTACGCAAGCTGGGCTCACTGGTTTTGTCAGCTACTCAAGACTAAGCCCTGCCATCTGCACTCTTAATACTGACTTATATGACACATTAAACGTCATACGTCCTAGTAAACACTGGCCATTAAGTCACAGTCAGCATCACACAATTGCTACCATACTCTGAGCACTGACAGTGCTTTGTAGAAAAAAAGTAAATCTCTGGGGGAAAAGCAAATCTTTAGGAGGTGCAGTGAACACAGCATTCAAATTATTACAGGCTTGTTACTCTGAAATAACCACAAGCCTAAACCAGAAATTTAGCAATGGTTGGGAACAACAGACTAGCCAGAATGCATCACTGATGAGATTAAAAAATAATAACAAATTGCCTAAGTTAACAATCACTGATAAACAGCAAGCAAGTAAGCAAATGCTGACCTCCAGAGAAGACCGATCTTTCAAAAATTATCAGTGTACTTAAGTCAGGTGATGTGCATTGCTTTGCAGAATATATACAATTTGAGCTTTTTTAATTTTATTTTTTATAAAGAGTTCTAGATTTCACCCTGTCAGTAGGGTAGTATCTACTACCCAAGTTTTCAGGGGGGAGCCGTATTTTGGCATACTATTTGAAAAAGATTAAAGTTAGGGGAGATCTATCACAGGACACCAAGCTTCACCTTGCCTGGGCATGACTTATTCCCTGGTGTAGACTCTTCAATGCTCTGTCCAGTTTCAGATTTTGCTCTATAAGAATCATGGTAGTGGGAGTTGCCACAAAACTTTCATCCTTTTCTCCTTGGATTGTCTGCTCCTTCCTAGAGGAATTCCTGGCTGAACTCTGGATTTTACAGTCTCCATTAGAAGGAATGCTGTCTCAGTCTCAAGATAGCTGCCCCGTGGAGGTACTTAGCAACATTTTTAGTTTTTTAGCAGAAGCCACTGAGTGACTTCCTGGCACTTCACTCTTCTAATCTAGGCAATACTAACAAATATTTATATGAAATTTCTCTTGTATGTCACATAAGCTGTAGATGTTTCCATGAGCTCACAACTGATCTCAGATTCAAAACTACTTCTCCCTGTTTCAAGATGTCTCCTCATTTATTTTACATATCCTCATTATTTTATAACAGTAAACGAAACAGGATCAGGGCATAGGTCAGGCACTGTCTGTAATACTACATTACCAGCAGCATCTTTGGCAGAGTATTGGCCTGTGCCAGCTCTTGCTCTCCCAGACTATGTTGTGACATTGCTTAAGCGCTATCAAGAGCCAAGGACCATTCACAGCAAAGAGTCTGGATGTGGCAGCTTGCTTTGGCAGGAAAATTTAGCTATATAGATGCGGGTCATGCCACACCAGTTTGTCAATAGTAACAAAAACTAGTCCTGGCCGGCTTTACTTACTAATATGTGATGTAGCCTGAAGGCCTTTAATGTTACATTATACATGGAAAATTTAGGCTGATCTCCAAGCTTGCAAAAAGTCATTTAGATGCCTAACTTCCGAAAAGGGTTCAGAGAAAGTTCTTCAGCAGGAAGAAGTACCGAAACGTGATTCTGTAAGCCTTGTCATGCCGTGTCCCCACAGAAGAGTCGTGACAGAGATTCAAGTTCAGGACGACTAAAACACTTTCTCAGATTGCAACTGGTAGTCTTATTTCTCTCTGGGAAAGGAACACCAATACCATCAACAGAGCACACCTTTGGATACATAATTCTATACACTTCAGCTTGATATACTGAAAGATTAGATTTTTAGAGGGGGAGAAACCCCAGTGTTTTCTAAAATCCAGCCTCTTTCATAGCACATGAGGACAGGATATAAAGATGACCAACTCTTTACGTCGCTGAGAGATCATTACTTACTGTTAGTGGTTCTCCCTGGAGGGCTTGTAGGATAAAATTACTGACAACTCTACCGTCATTCATATGCATTCTAGGACCAAAGGTATTGAATATTCTGGCAACCCTCACTTCAACTCCTTCCTGTAGGCAAAGAAAAAAGAATTGTTACTACCTTAATAAGAGTGTCTTTCTTCCTAAAAGTGCAAATTAACTCTCCCCTGTCCAAAAGCTTTCTTACGAATCCCTCTTACAGCTTTAACAAGCATTGTTTTCTCACCAAGAAACACTTCTAATCTCTCATCAATGCTACTGGAAACAGTAGTGCATACAGCAAGGTAATGTATACTAGTTCTCAGTATCTGTAATGCAAATTCTAAATCAGTGCTAGAGTAGCTGGTGATTTCAGCACACGCATTTTCTTCCAACAAGAACTTTTAAGATTTTTCAATAGTACTCTTCCAACAACAACTTATTTCACCTGGGACTTAATCTACATTTTTTGCACATAAGTGAAGTCTCAACAGTCACCAGATATAGTACCAAGGTAGCATTTCCAAAGATGAGAAAAGTTGAACACTTCAGATAAGTGTCTTTACCAACACTATAAAGTAAGTGGCTTTGTAACCACAGCCACAATGTTTCTTAGCTCCCTGCTGCTTATTAAGCTGTGTAAATGCATGCATTACAATCCAGGTCTCTTCAATGACTTAGTTTTTTTCAAGAAACATTTCTATCATTCCCTGAAGTCCTTTCTGGAGGGTATTTTGCAAATCTTCAAAGCAAAATGCAACAAACAGGTAAAATTGGAAACTGGACAAAACATTTTAACACTGGGAGACTGCAGACTGAAGTAATCTCTCTCTAGGTGTTTTCTGTTTATTGACACTTACTCATATGGACAAGCCACAGTTCGTGATAAAGCCTACAAGAAGGATGTTCGGCCTTTGTGAGCTGAAGCATGCACTTGGCTCCTGATGAGTTCAGAGCCGCGTGGTATGCTGTAAACAGATAGATGCTACCATGTCAGAGTGAAAGTCACAAGGCAGGGAGGAAGGTGTCAACTTCAGCCCAGGCCTCTCCATCCTCCTCATACTCCCTGGTCCTCCCTGCTTCCAGAAAAAGCCATCCTTGTATCAGTCACAGGAAACACTTTTCGTCTGAAGCAAACTTTGTGCTGCTGATTCAACTGGAGCAACTGAAGTCGCAAGCACAATGTTCTGGAGTTGCAAACATTCAGTTATTCCTTCAGAGGATACACAGAACATCTTGTATTTTCAATGCCTTTTACTAAGGCTTAGACCAATGCTTGCCATTTTCTTGGAAGACAAGACTGTGTGGAAGAAGTGTATTGTTGGTACATCTGTGGCTGAAGGCTGCAGCTCACACACACTTCACTCAGGAGAGACCTGGAAACACATTTTTCTTGGAAATAAATTTAGCTTCATGTATAAGAGAAACTTGCAGTAAAATCTGATTTTCTCTCTTGTGTGTCCAAGTGATTCATAAACAAATGAATCCTCAAAGAAGTTTCGTGAAAGCAATAGCGTTAGCTTTTTACAGATGAGAGAGAGAGAGAGGCAAAAGGCACATCTAACACTTTAGCTATTACTTAGTGTTGAGAAATGGGAAACACCAAGTAGTATAAGGAAAGCCAACACTCCCTAGTATAGAGAAGGCCAAACAACATCCAGTTCTGTTTAACTGCAGGTAACGTTTCAGTTGCCACGATCAAACATCATTTACATTTGCAACTAAACTGTAAGCTAACAGTAACCATGGAGGTAACCGTTGTGCCATAGAAAAAGCTACAGTCTTGTGTCTTTGTCACACAAGAAGCTTGCATCCACAACAGAGCCAAAAAAATCACCTCACAACAACTACTGGGCCCTGCTGAGACACCCTGGAAAGAGCAGAAGTCCCTTCCGATGCAAAATGCATCAGCTGAGAACATACTCTTTACTTCCTGTCAGCTAAAAAAGCACAGCAGTGTAACATGTCAAACGTACTTCCAGCTGCACATCACAGAGCCATTCCCAATTCCTTCACTGTATCTGGAAATACATACTCCGGTAGAGTTTCTCGTTCTTTTGTTTTGCCCACCATTCTATCTTAAAAGGACACTGACTCCTTCAGGGAGGTATTGTATTTCATGTGGGCTTTCAAGACATTAATAACAAGTACAGAAAATGAGGCACTTGGAAGCTAGTACTCAAGGTAAAAATTAATTTAGTGTTTAATTGGTCATTAAACAATGCTGACCAAAAAGCCTCTCTTGTACTGCACAAGCTACAGCAGCAGCCTTGCTTTCCAGTATTGGCTGGAAACTAGCAAGGGATCTAGAAAAGAGAAACAACACATTCTCTGTAGGCGCTTACTCATAGCCACAGTGAATCCAGCATTTCTTCTCCCTTCTATTTATTCCCCTTGCCCCACTGTAATGTTATCTTTTAAAATTAGTAACTTTTTAGGTACAGTGTCATCTAGCAAAGCTTTTCTCTGCAGCCTACTGCTTTGAAAAATCTGTTTTCTATGCAGCTGAATTTTCATTTGCGCCTGTAAAACTGGGATCTATCTTCTCAGAAGAAACCCTTCCACAGACAAAGAGATTTTGGAGCCAGTAACTTAAAAATGGTCCTAAGTTTCCTTTTGCCATTTCATGAACGTCTCCTTTGAAGTGATTCTTTTTGCATGCTGAGTAACACTACTCCTTTTTGTATTAACTGCCTAGGAATACTTATGGTACACTCTTACCTATGTCCTGTTACTCTGAATATCAACAACAACATGTTAATTATGACTGACTACCTTCACCGTATTCCCACTAGCAAAACCAATTACTTCCCCAGATTTGTGGCAGTAAGTCATGTACAGTATTTTATTATATCCTAGAGAAAGGAGAAAAACTTCTTTGGTCCACATTTATACTGCTAAACAAAAGAGAGCTTGAGACTAATCCTTGACACCGAGATCAAATGTGATCAACTGGCTTCTGTCCTCACGGTTTAAGACTATGCCTTCCTATAGCAGATTAATCAGAAAGTTCCTTGGGCATGCCAAAAAAGAGCCCGGGAGCAAGCTAGTAAAATGCAGCATTGTGGGCTACCAAAACACTTCAGCTCACTTATTATTTACCAGTATGGATACATTCACAGAGACCACGCCTGTATAGATGGAGAAGGAAGACAGAAAAGATGCAAGAAAGATTGTTATGAATATAGAGATACCTCCTCTGAATAAATAAACTATTCTACAGCTGTCAATCAAAAAGTAGCATTAGTTATCCAGTCTCCCCTGCAAAACAAACTTTTCCATGGTCTTCAGCATGAGTCTGTGCCACTGAGTTCTAGAGACCCCTGCTCCAGAAAGTATCAAGCTATCAAGGATGCTATGATAACATCTTAATTTAAAAAGACATATTTTAATTTTATAAGCCTTTTAAGAAAAGATACCTTCTGGTGTTGACTGTCTCAGAAAACAGATCAATACAGAATACAACTCAAATGTCAAGAGGTTCTTTTAACTGAAACAGCTTGAACATATGCTGTGGCTGTAATTCATAAGGATATCAGGCAAGCTTCTCCTACTAATTAACAATGCTTCCTTCTTTGTAAAGTCTGTGGATCTATCTGAACAGAAAGCATGAATTAGACCTCCCTGCATACAAAATCAGGAAAGGGAAAGCTGCAATTGCCTGCTCTCCAGCAGACAACTGGATTAAAAAAATCTTCCAGGGAAAGCCCAGACAATTGCATGGATATATCACTGTGACCTGATACAAGTCTTTATCAATGTTTCAGCTAAAATTACTAAGATTGTTGCCTGCATCCCTTGCTTTATTAGTCACTTTCTTACTGATTCATATTCTTTCCCATGTGTTTCAGAGATCATTAACTAACTCTCAAAATTGTTCCCCAAACGCTGAACTATAATCACAGCAGAATTACTACCACAGTGTTCACCAGGATCCATCTGTGACACGTTTAAGCTACGATACTCCACACTGAGGTTTGGTCCAAGGTATTTTATATATATGTACGGCCTACTGTATAAGCAAAATGAGATTAATTTCTGGTTACTAACAGCTTTTTAAAACTGTTTTGCAAAATAGTGATGCTGATATCTGAATTTCATAAACAGTAAAGCACCTAAACAAGCTAGGAAGGACAATCACTATCATCTAACTCTCCTTTTGGCATAATCCCTGAACACAACCAAGGCACACCTCCAGTACTCTTATCTTCTGGTTGAAATATTACCATGCTTACAGTTCAACACTTCCCAGACTAGAGAAGCTACAACTTCTCTGCGAGGTCTCTTCATACCATTAGTTATATCTCACTGCTAAAAGTATGTCCTATTTCTAGCACTTGCCTCAGCTTGCATACCTCTTGTACATACTGTACATGGGCAATGCAAACAGCCACAGGCCTGTTCCACCAACCCTTTGACAGGAGACATTGCCATTGGGAAGGGATGTGTACCCACTTAAGCGCATCTATGCCTGAATTACTAGCATATCCCCTTCAGACAGGAATTTTACTTTCAATATTTTACTGCACAACGTGGCTTCTGAACATGAGGCAGCAGATAACATAACCAGTACCATAATGCCCAGTGAATAAGAACTCTACCACAGTTTCCAGTAAGTTTCCAGTAAGGGTCAGGAATACATGCAAACAAACAACAATATATAAGCCAAACAATCTAATTGTAGTCATCTGCATAATGGAGAGTTCTGCAGAGTTATACTCATGAATTAGTGTAACAATGACAGTTACAGGTGAAAGAAAATGCCTTACCATTGCAGGTTTTTTTTGGCTGTATGAGGAGGATGCATCTTACAGACAAAAATAAGAGCCGTACCAAATTGAAAAGAACATCAGAAACAACACACACTTTGCATCAAGAGATGAACGCTGCTATGGGTATATTCTTATTCAGACACCAGATAAACTTAGTGAAGTGAATCAATCTCCAAAAAAAGTTTAAAGTGTTCTTGACTTCAAAATTAAATTTGCACAACAGTGTAGCAATATGAAGAACAAAGAACTAAGTTCTCCAATTACCTGAGAGAAATCAGAAGATGGGATTCCTTACAGCACAGCAAAGAAAAAAACCAAACCAAACCAAACCAAACCACTAGAGCACAGAGACTATGGAAAGCATTCAGACCTTTCTTGGGAAACTGCCTGTATTTGTTTAGTCTATGGCTTTGATAATCATTGCAATATAGTATTCTAATGTTGTCTATGGTACAAAGTTATTTTGCAATTGTTAACAGCACAGAGCACGTAGAAACAGTAGAGATACCAGAGCATTAGCAAAACCAGTCTGTCTGAATATGGGCCAGAAGACCTGACAGTTTTTTCCTGCTTTATTTTCATACAATTTGGAAAAAGTGTTGCTCCACTGACAGAAAAAAGCCTCCTATTATATCCACACTATGTTTGTATTTGGAAGTTCTGACAACTCAGATAAAACAATACAATTTATAAACAAATACTTAAATAACGAAACTCCCCACTTACAGAGGGGCTCCTATTACTAATGACCCAGTGAAACAAAAGGTTGCATTTTTATAATAGTTCCTCAGATACTGCCGCGTTCTCCTTCTCCCCTTTTCACCTCACTTTCTCCAACTGAATGTTAACAACAGGTAGCTTTGGAAAACTATATTCCGCTTCTACATTTGTACAGGACAAACCACAAGGTTTTGGTTCATGTGCAGAGCTCCTAAACAGCAAAAAAATTATTACAGACAGCTCTAACAACTCATTAGAAAATGTGCAGATCCATTAATACGATAGTACAGAGAATACAGGCCAGCAGCTATTACAAAATGGCAGGACTATCAGAAGGGCTGCACGACGGTAACTGGAACAAGCCAGTTTCAAAAGCTTAGCATTATTTAATATCTATATTATTACAGTTTGCAGGACTTAACGTTATTGAACTATGGGAAAGGATTTTTATTTGTGCTTTTTCTCTTCCAAAGTATAAAAACCTATTTGTGAACCAATGGTTGAAAGCAGCACTGTTTCCTCTTTCAAAGTGGAGCCAGTTAATCAAGAAGATAAAAGCGATTAACAACAAACAGTACTTGAAATTTTCAATGGAACTGCTGCATTTATTGAGAATATTAATATAACTGTGAGTGTGTGACCTCTCAGACTTTGCAAAGGAAAGGAATTGTGGCCGATTTTTTTTCTTTTCTTTCTGAATTTCACTCACTTTGTATATAATAACTCAGATGGGACACCAGCTGCAGTGCTGACACTTGCACTTTAGCGGTGTCAGTGCCCTCTCAGTCAGCAGCGAGAGGGGCTGCAGCATCTCAACTCTTCTTACCTACATTAGAGGCACTGCCCAAGGTGGCTGACTGCCTGTAGCACCTTACAGACTCCCCTCTCCAACCCTGGYGTCACTACTATTCCTGGATGTGAAACTCCTCTGCATGGCTTCTAAAAAGCTAAAGGAATCCATGATATCATTTACCACTACAATTTAGCTTTGGCCTGGTATACCTCCAACTCTAACCACCATCTGTGTCATTAAAGGACTGTTCTCTGGGCTTTTGACTATTGCCCTGAGGAGATACAACGCTTCCTCTTCTCCCTCTATGCTGTCAGAACCACAAACAATTCAATTCCATTCTTCCACAAAAAGCAACAAGTCTGCATCTTTTCTTAAGCAAACTGCTAACAAACTTAATGTGACAATCCCAAAAAAGAATGCTGCATGCTTAAAAATAATCTGTATTGAGTATCCAGGAAACAAAGAGCAATAACTAGAGAATACAGGATACACTCCCAAAAGACATTAAAGCAAACTGCTTTAATTCAACACAGCTATTTGTCTTCTAATTACTCAATAACAACCTGGTTATTCACTACTCAATGCCTTTTCAGTTGCAATTCAATCAACAGTTTTCATTACCCCTACATCTTACATCAAGGCTTTTTATGATCACTGAAACCAACTCAATTTGTGAATTAAAGATCAGGGAGAAAGTACAACTCAACAGAAAACAGAAAATCACTCCAGTGTTGCAATTGCAATGCACTTCTATGTTTAACAAATTTCAACATCAGTTTGCATGTGTTATTCTCTCACATTAACTTAATAAACTACACTTCTAGCATGTCTTCCCTTTCTTCTGTTACCTATTAAGATTTTTTGGCACCTTGAGTCTTCACAGTCCTGGTTATAGAATATTCTGTAAGGCAGAGCTTAACACTTGTCCACTTAGAAGGTTATAACTTGTCCACTTACAAGAAGGTTATACTTTAAGTATAACTAAAGTTATGATAATTCAAGTCACACACCTGTATATGAAAGTTTATGCAAAAGCATAAAGCACTGGAAGGACTAGGAAGGATAGGCAGAATAGCAACAAAAAATAAGAGTACAGAATAGAGAAAGTAAATAGATTGACAAGCTGTTATTATAAAGAGAGTTTCAAAACTATGTCTTGCACCCTGTTAAGGCAAGTGAGTGAACTGAAAAAGGCTTTCCAGGAGGGAGTGCCAGCAAGCACTGAAAAAGAGATGAAGAGAAGGGAATTCTGAAGAACTCTGAATCAGAGGATGCAATTTAGTTCCCAGATGAACAGGGCAAACTAAAACTTCCTGCGGCTTGAGAAAAGTTCCAGAAGCAGGTACTTCCACTCACACTAAGGAGCATGGCTGACCTACGCTCCCACACGTATTGAAGGAGGGAGAGCTGCTCCTGGAAGCCTACAGCAAATATCTTCTCAAACCACACACTCAAGTGCCTCACATGGGATGAGATGAACTTGTGTACATGCTCTGAATTTGTGAGCCCTGCATTTCTCCAGCAAATATTGAACTCTCCACCCCTCCTTTCAAGCAGATGCTTATATATTACTGAATGCTGCTACTGCCCTTGGACTCTTTGATAAGGAAGTACTGCTGGGCTTGTTTAAAGACAGCAGTTGTGAACTGGAGAAAAAGTCAAGAAATGGTTAATTCATAGGGTCAAAATAAGTGAACAAAACAATGCTGCCAGCAGAAAGAGTGCACCAAAAATGTCTTGGTCAGAACAGCCTACTGAGGAACTCTGACAACTGTGAATAAAGAGTCATAATCTTTGACTAGATTCAAGAACTGTTCTGATTCAAACAGCCTGTCCGGAAGTATAATGTAGAAATTAATTTTTATATTTTTTGGAAACATGGTTAGATATATAAGGTACCTAACTATGTGCATGATGATGGAAAACTCTGGAAGAAATTACCCAAAAAAAAGCAATAAATAAATTTGCTGGTTTCTTCTTTTTATTGAAGCTGAGAAGATTCTGGAAACATTTTAGCCTGAAAATCAATTGTTTTGGGCTAGGTCACTCCTGTCTGAAAACCTCCTTAAAAGCACAATACTTATTTTCATAGCAGTAGTCAGATTCTTCCACTAACAAAAGATAATGTTTCCTCTGCTAATAGTAGTGTATCATCTAAGTTCTATGGGCAAAAAAGCTAAACAGTGTTTCAGAACATACCTGAATGTGGGACAAGCTAGGGCAGACTTTACTAACCCATAATAAAGTACAAGAAATATCTCACAGAGCTGCCCCTAGGACAGAGAGCTCATTTGCATTATGAGTTTTCACTTAATGTATGTGTGCATTGTAGTTCTACCTCACAAACCTTTACTATCCTTTGTAAATCCTGCATAAAATTTATGGGACAGTATCATGACTCATCCTGTGGCTTTAAGATACAGCCCGTGATTTTCAAAATGACCTACAGTCTTGCCCTTCTAAAAGAATACTGCAGTGTGTACCACAAGCTTGCAAAAAATTCAATACCCTACAGCACAAGAATTTCTCATAAAAACTACAATATTCAACTGTGAACGGATTTTCAGACCCACAAGTAATATTCTTCTACAGTGAAGTATAGAAGGCCTCATCCTGAACAAGAGCAGTACCACCATATTGTACCTTAAATGATTCAAAAGAGAACAAAGGAGACATGAACCTCTGCCTTCTCTGTCTGGCAGAAGAGATAAGAGAAAATTACTACAATCTCTGTACTAAAATACCATCCCTAAAGTCTTACCACTTAAGTTTAGTTCTGTTTTCAAGGTTTTTAAAAGCCCTTAGTATTTTATCATTTAAAGGTTTAAAATTCTACAGAATATACTACATTTGATTAATTTATACCTTTGTATATTAAGGCTGCAAACACCAAGAAACAGTGATACGATTTTCTTTAGTGTGCTACATTTTCCAATCAAATAGTCTCCCAGAGACCAGCTGAACAGCAATTAAATAAGATTCACATACAGGTAAAGAGTTGATGCTGGGTTAGTTAATAATGAATTTCTAGTTGTTGATTATAAAACCCACAGAAACTGGCACTTACCATTTCACAAATATATTTTAAATTGCATTTTTATCCTCACGTTACTGTATTTGTCTGAAAAAGTGCATTACATAGCTGAATATTCATATCTTCCTTAAGGGCTGTATTTATACCTACATAATTTTAAGACATTTCTAAGGTGATTTAAAATACATTGCTCCTATATGGGTACTCATTAAAGAGCTTCCTAATTTTTACCTGTATATTCTGATTTCAATTATGCTTATTAAACATTCCACATTTATCAGTAATGACCTACTCAGCAAAGCACTTCTCAGCACAGGACCAACTTAAAACAACTCTGTTATCTGGCCGCCAAATTAGTAAGGTCACCTCAGTTTAATCTGTGTAAAAACTATTTACGATAATGAAAGACATAATATGTCTATCAAGAAGACTAAAGCACATTTTCTTGAAGAACACTGCTCATCTGAAAAAAACACAACAGATGGGAGCAATAAAACTTTTGCATTGAAGAAAACAGATTTTGCAGCTACAGTATGAACGCTCCTACTCAAGACATTCTCTTTTGCCCTCCTATCCCCAAATACACATATTCCAGTTTTGCCACACATTTGGCCTTCATAATTACAGAAAATCCATTGAATCTGATACAAGTTTAATACCTGCTTCATGTATGCATAGCACATGGTCTCTGCAACCCGCTTTCCTTCATCATAGCAGGCTCTTGGACCTATTGGATTCACATGGCCCCAGTAATCCTCATTTTGAGGGTGAACTTCAGGATCTACAGGGGAAAAAAAAACACCTTAAATGATCTTCTATCAAAAAGGTGACTATATATAACGAATCTTTCGGTAGACCACTGGTGTTATACAGTTTAACAGTTTCACTCTGAACTATGCATTTAAAAGGTACTAAGTTTCAACACCATTCCTTAAAAGTGTATTCACTGGAACCATGAAAATGACAGTTACAGAAGACGTGAGACTCCAGTAAGATAACTGAGTACAAGCAAACAACAGCCATCATCTGCTTTCCCCTAAAAGAGTGTGCGAACAGAAGGTTATATTCAACTCTTCTCTCCAAAGACAGACTACCTCAAGGGAACAAATAAGACTCTTATTAATGTAATTCAGAGAAAATATTATAGGTTATGTAAGCAGCACTTTTTACTGTATTTGGAAAAAAGGAYAGTAAAGCATCTTCAAATTTTATAAAATAAGAAACAAGGAAAGAGAAATGGACAAAATGGAAAAGTACTGCATTTCTTAAAGAAAAAAGGGTAGAGTGATGTACCAAAACGTACTTGCTATGTTTCTTCTGTTTTATCCTAAGCATTTTTAATAGCTGTCACTGGGCACAAACAATCAGGTTAGACAGTCCTTTAGTTTGATCCAGTACAGAAGCTCTTGATTACAAAACAAACCTACCAACCCAAAATCTCCTAGGAAGCTCTGTGTGTGCACGCATGTGTTCGCTCTCTATGCTTGAAACAATACAATCACTTTGTTGCATTCCCCCCCTTTGCCATCCGTGCTGCCTTACCGCCTTACTGGGTTTGAAGTTTGCACACATTACTACTGAACTTTCAAGTGTTACAGTTTAATTTTTGAAACAACCTTGACGGTCAGTTCTGATTAACCCTTCCAGTTTTTATGCTGCTCACTGACATGATTACAGATGAATTCCTGCCATATGAGAGCCACAGAGCAATGACAAATGCAGAGAGGTTTTACACGATTACAAAATCCTATAGCATTCTTAAAAGGGCCCCAGAAGGTGCTGTGATCTGGAAGGCCGCTTCAGTTTCTGTCTCCTTTCTGGCAGAGGCAGCCTTACGAAGCACTTGGAAGCTCTCTATACAACACTGCTTTGAGAACTCCTGTGGAAACAGCTAACAGATATTTTCTGACTTTATTTTCTGTCCTTTATTTTTCAGCAAAATGACTCTGTCTGTTTAGTCAGAGTATGGTATGAGCAGACTCTTTCCACAGGCTTTACTGACACAACAAAGCCTGATAACGGGAGTTCCAAGTTTTCCACTTCAGCAGGCAGATTGTAGCAGAGCAATGAGGCTCCAAAACTTAGGGGTTTTTTTGCCTGTTGGCCCCCTGTTCCGGAAGGGAGTTTGTTCAACTACAGAAGAATCCTTGGGACTACCACTTTTCTCTGTGGAGCCTGACCGTGGATAATCAAAGGCAAGGGAAGCAGTAGGAATGCTGCACATGCTCAAGCCGCTTATTTGGTTGCCTGGTCATCTTAGTGGATCTCTTGCTTGGGTATTTGCTTTGAATCTTCTTGATTGAAGTTATTCCACTGAAAGTGTACTCCTTGAAGTATGTTTTTTGTCCTTCCTCACTTTCTCCTCACAAAGCTTTGCATCTTGTCACAGAGATATTTTTGTTTGGTTGTTTGTTTTTTTAAAGCCTAGACTCCCACAACCACTAATGTTGAGGTGACTGTGCCTGCATATCTCCTTAACCCTGCAACACTGCTATCATCAATTAGGCAAGAGTTCACAACTGCAGGAAGTTTCTCTAGTAGGCACACGGTCTGTCACACACCCCAAGAAAGTACTAAAGATTCTCGTTGCATCCAGCTAGCAGTGCTATCAGTCATTCTCTTGCTACTTCACTTCTTAGTAACAGGAAAAGGAAGAAGGTGAGATATGGCACCATTGCTCAATATGAGTTTTAAGAGACACCACAATGGCATGCATGCACAACCACTGTTTTCTTAGCCTGGAGGTTGTGTCCTTGTCTCTTGCACTATGCTGCACACACTAGGGCAATTGCTAAATCGTAACATTACAATTGGGGAAGACAGAAGCAGATTTGCTACTGAAATTATCTTTCTTCACAGGTTTTCATTAAGGCATCTGGATTTTAATCAGAGTTCAACACTCAAAATTCTCCCCCAAGCCCTTCTGAAAAAGAGCCATAAACTAAGACAGGAAAGTTACAAAGTCTGAGCCTCCTTCCACCACTCTGACTAGAGATTTAAAGCAAGTACAAATGACAACATTTTAAGCTGTGAGAAGTACATCTAATAAAGAAAACAAGCTAAGACAGTGATGAAAATCTATCCATCATCTGACAAAAGGTTTGTAAATACCCTTTTACACAGTCACATCTCAAGAGCTCTAAACGTTTTTTTATCCTTCTTACCTCCATACACCTCTGACGTAGAGGCCAGCAGCAGCCGTGCTCCAACACGTTTGGCTAACCCTAAATTTTGGGCAGGGAAAGAAGAACGTAATTAGATCAAGTTCAAGAATCTTTCAGACACATTAACTCCTTTAGTGTGAACCCATTTTACATGTTTTTAAAGAGAATTCGATTTCTCTCACTAGATAAATCTAGCTGTAAATCACATCCATAGCTCCCACTCCCAAGCTAGAAGACTTGAGAAATGGCAGAGCAGCACCCACATGTGTGATGTGTTTGCTTCTGGGACTAAAAGTTACACTGAACAAAGATCCAAGAACTTAATATATTACACCCAAAATAAAGTAAGCATAAAACATTCCAGTAACGAAATCAGGATCTTGAAACACCACAACATATTCTGATTACCAAAACTTAAAGATAAGCTACATAAAGAAACTGATAAGGAATAACATGTTATAGGACAAAATCAATCTTTTTCCCTTTGTTATGCCCCTTTAAATAGCCTGGATGATCCTACCCATCACTCAAGATTATTCTGCACTCCATTTCAATGATTTCTGGCCTTCAAAGAAATCTCTCATCTATGCCGTACAACTGTCTGGTATGTCAATAGCTTCTAAACCACTTCTCTGAATTGTACTCACTAGAGTATCACTCAAATAAGAAACTCAGCTGAGCTAACGCCCAGTGGTTTTTTTGCCTCCTAATAACTCTTAGGATCACTGACACCCAGTTCAAGCTGCAGCATATGCCAAATGGATCAAAGATGGGAGGAAAAAGTAGTGAAGGCTTGAGGCCTTCTTTTCATAGGCCCATTCCCAGCATCAAAACCAACAGACAAGGCTGAAAATGTTGCCTTGTAATTATCTAGCATAAAGCTAGACATCAAATGTTCTTGCAGAATTTGCTAGCCAAGACACGCACAAGAGGGTGCAGTGCTCTTGATGTTCGGGGTTTACAGAGCCAATGCAGTTCCATCTAGTTCAACATTTGCTGTGGTGGAAAGGAACAGTCACTCATGGCAAACATGGGAACGTTCCACAGTCACCAAGGTGAGAAGTGCAGTCATGAACACAACTTTGCTATAAAAATCCCATGCTCTTAATTGTTCCTATGACTTCTATAATTACTGCACAGTTATTACTCCATAGCCAAGTTACAGGCATGAAGTTCTTGTGCTTTGATAATTGAGCTTGCATGTTGTCAGAATTCATCTGCAGGTATATTTAAAGTACAAAAATCTTCAAAGAGGGGAAAAAAACCCCTTATTTTTCTTAAAGAATCAGCTTTTAAAAATGTTCAACTCATCTGCTCCATCCCCCTTTCCCTCCAGTAACTCTGTCCAGATTATATTATGTCTAACAAAGTTAAGTAAGAAAAAAGACTTCCACTTACCCAGCATGTTTAATGTCCCAATAGTGTTGGTCTTTAATGTCTTTATAGGATTATACATGTAATTTGGTGGAGAAGCAGGAGATGCTAGATGATAGATCTGGTCCACTACAGAAAACCGGGGGGGGGGGGGCGGAAGAAAGCATTATTATTTTCCCATATAACATATTCAATGAGAAAACATTAGGGCCAAGAAACAAGTACTTCTTTCTGCATTTCCTAACATTGGAACTCAGCACTCCCTATATTGCTACCTACAAATAATATCTACGTATGCAAACCTGTTGTAACCCAAAGCAAGACTTACTTTTTAGTAAAACAAAAACTAAAGCATAGTATATATCAACACTATTGACACAGATACAGAAGTCTGTCTGGGTGTTGACATTTTTCACTTGTAAAAATTTTAGTTATGAGTACTTCAGAGATGCTTGGAAGCTGCAAAAGTATATGCAACATTCTATTACCCTCAATTTTTTAAGTGATTACCAGCTTCAGAATATTTTTCTAAAATGTAATCCCAAGCAAAGATGGCAGAAACATTTTTTAATACCAGGAGGAACATTTTGGGAAAAATAAATACTGTACTTTTATTTGTAAGCCACTTGTCAATGAAATATTAATGGGATCAGTATCATATTTATATTTTAAATATATATGCCAAGATTTGGGCATGCAACTTTTGTCCTTTTTCCCCTATCTATTGCCTTTGCTCCCCCGGTGTTCCATGCTGCACTTCGGATAATACAGCATTTTAGCTTTATAAAAAAACCAACCAAACAAAACCTCCCCAATACAGAGATTCCTGCCTCCCCAGTTATGAAATATAATTAACCAACATACTAGACAATACCTTGCAATCAATGAAGGTATACCGATGCCTAACCTAATCCAAAATAAGGTAGCTTGGGTACTGGCAACAGATTGCCCAGGTAGTGCAAGTCCCAATCTTAACTAATTAAATTTGCTGCATTTCTGTGATTGCAGTGTAAACAAACCTAAAGATTCAAATCACCCATAGGAAATGCATATTCTACACAACAGCAAAATAGAGCCTAGTACAAAAAAACTAAACAGTTGCACCACTGTCATGAGCATAGACTAGGGCCCGTGCGAACCTCGGGAAGTCCAACAAGGCCAACTGCAAGGTCCTGCACCTGGGTCAGGGCAATCCCAAACGTGGACACAGGCTGGGCAATGAGTGGATTGAGAGCAGCCCTGTGGAGAAGGACTTCGGGGTACTGGTGGATGAAAAACTGGACATGACCTGGCAATGTGCGCTTGCTGCCCAGAAAGCCAACCATACCCTGGGCTGCATCAAAAGAAGCGTGGCCAGCAGGTCGAGGGAGGTGATTCCGCCCCTCTGCTCTGCTCTCGTGGGACCCTACCTGCAGTACTGTGTCCCGTTCTGGGGCCCCCAGCATAAGAAAGACATGGACCTCCTCAAGTGGGTCCAGAGGAGGGCCACGAAGATGACTGGGGGGCTGGAGCACCTCCCATATGAGGACAGGCTGAGAGAGTTGGGGTTGTTTAGTCTAGAGAAGAGAAAGCTCTGGGGAGACCTTATAGCAGCCTTCTAGTACTCAAAGAGGGCCTACAGGAAAGATGGGGAGGAACTTTATCAGGGAGTGTAGTGACAGGACAAAGGGTAACAGTTTTAAACTGACAGAGGGTAGATTTAGATTAGATATAAGGAAAAAATTCTTTACTGTGGCGGTGGTGAGACACTGGCACAGGTTGGCCAGAGAAGTTGTGGATGCCCCATCCATGGAAGCGTTCAAGGCCAGGCTGGATGAGGCTTTGAGCAACCTTATCTAGTGGAAGGCGTCCCTGATCATGGCAGGAGGGTTGGAACTAGATAGTCTTTAAGGTCTCTTCCAACCCAAACCATTCTATGATTCTTAATTTAACAATTATTCCTAGCACAAGAGAACAGAGAGAAAAAAAGAGAATAAAGGCTGTAACAGATTTTAAGTTCAAAGGCCAAATGTATCATCAGTCAGGACTTCCTTCTCTCTCCAACTACTTCTACTTCGGTTTATTTCTATCTTAAGCTAAATAAATTGTGCTTTGCTGTCTATTCATCCAGTAGTCCGGCTTACTTGTTTATTTTCAGCTATTTACCCATTTTCATAAAATGGTTTATTACCAGAACGAGCATGGCAGTTATTTCTATCAAGGTAGTTCAGAAGACATGTATAGGAATCATAAATGGTATTTAATACAAGGAAAACAAGCTCACAGGACTTCGCTCAACTTTGGTTTTGTAACAGGCCACCAGGAAAGTTGCTATCTCTGTACTTCAGAACTTCAAAGAGCTTAGCTCACCCCAGCAAATGTAAAGAACTGAAAAAAACCTCAATAAGCTATGCAGTACATCAGAACCAGTCTTAAATATGAAACCTAAAAGAATCCCAAGATATTAGTTGATTAACATCAGTAATCATGAAAATGTTAGGCAAATCCCAATTTGAGACCAGCTTCAGCATATCAAGGTTGCAAAATGTGTTGCATAAGATAAGAATGCAAAGGTTGGAGGTAATACAGGGAAAAAATATTTTTTTGTTAAATTATAATAAAAACAAACCAATACAAATTGGACTTATTTTCAAAAGCAGTATCCGATATTCATCAAAGCTCAACCTGCAAGCCTTTCATAACACAACTATTGTGAATATAAAAATGTCTTTCTGTCTTATATGTAAGATGAATCACAGTTAGCCAGAACTACTTAAAAAAAAGAACATGGATAAGTGAATACCATAAAAATTAAAAATAAGATCAAATGAGAGATAGTGATGCTTAAGAAAGAAAAAGAACAAATGCCCTACCAAGGTCATTCAAGAAAAGTAGTCAAAAGGTGATGTGAGAATTAGAATGGCAAGATGGAAGAAGGGAAAGTAATTCCTCCTTTGTGTTACAAAAGGAAAAGTTTGTTTTTTTTAAGAAGACTCAGCACTGAAACCTGAAAGAACCTGGAAAAGTCAAAGCTAGCTGCTATTCTGACAGAAGATAATATTGCATGGTATAAGGCTGTCTTGCCCTAGAACAGAATGCTATTGGTCAAACGGTATACTCAGACATTTTTCTTCTGTTTTCTCAGGTGTTTTATAATTAACAAGCAGTAGCAAATGACAGCAATATAAAATAAAGCTGTATTTTGACAATGTATTGAGTACTGTTAGCCCTCTGTTGGGTTTAACTTCCACAATATCTGTGACATAAGGAACTTTTTTCCTCCAGTTTTAAATTAATTCTTCTACCAAAAACAAGGTAGAAGCATCCTTGACTTTCAAATAAAAAAAAAATCCAAACTTGCCCCAATTTTTCTTTTTCTCCATTTGAATATAACTATACTTACTTATACAGCACAGGCTGTATATCAAGTACAACTAATAAGAAAAAAAAAAAGAAATATGAAGTTATCACCTACTCTCAACTAGTTGAGAATACTGAAATGTTAGAGGAATGTGTTTCCTGTTGAAGACTTCCCTTCTTCCCTGATTCTCAAATTTCATTCGACAAAGCAAGCACACAATCCTTTGCTTCCTCACTCTCTCTAATGCAAAAAAGCAGAGTGGTTAGGGTGACAGCATATGTAAGCGGCTTGATTTATCCACTTGGAACGTACCTATTACTTTTCAACAATCCTTTAAGCAATGAAAAAATTAAAAGTAGTTAAAAGCCTTCAAACACAAGCATCTCTTCATATTAAATCATTACACCCTTTTTAAGATAAGCATGCGTTCTGATAATAAAAACTTAAAAATACTGGCAAAATTGTCAAGGTAAAAATATTTAACCTACTTTCTTTCTGAATCCTTAGTGAAGTGTGCTTGCACCTATAGTCACGTTTTTCCATATTAACTGTTGTTTTTAAGTCTACTGCGCAAGCTCATAGCTCCTGTGAGTGCATACTGGCTCATCTGTAGGAGGCATGTCAAAGTTTACCCCGTGCTGCATTTTTGCATTATTGCCCCAACACAAGAAATTCTGCAAAATACTTTATGATTAAATTTTATTCACTGCTTAAGCTTACAATGTCAATAGTGACCAAAATAAGGAGAAATTATTCCAAGTCAAACCTCATCACACAGAACAGTTAGCTATCAGCATAAACACAAGATCAGCTTCTAAGGCATGACTCCATCACCCCGAAATTTTACCATCTTGACAGAGTAATGATATTTGACAGTTAAGTATGCTCAAGCAGATGCCACAAAATATATCTACTTCTTATATGTTGCCATGCTCTCTTTGGTCTATAGCTGTTAAGCTCTACAGTTGAGATGACTAGCTGCCTACAAGATGTCAAAACAGCCCCAAAAACTAGAGATACAATTTTGGCATATGTGTCACATCGGTGAGGACTTATTCTCACATAAAAAAGTGCAGAGAAATCCAATTTGACGTAGCAGACTGCTCTGCTATTTGCTCTTGTATCAACAGAAACTGGTATTTCCACTCACTATCAACTCCAGCGCAGCATCAAAGAGAGCTTTTCACAGAAGGCAACCTATAGTAGCAAAGCATTTAGTATCCAAAGACAGTCTGACACAGTGAGTGCTGGAGGAAGCGAGCTCCCAGCTCAGACTCAGTTCAAAGCCCTGCCCGCATTGCTAATGCAACTGAAACTTTCAGGATTCTGTCTGCAACATGAAAATAGTTAATTGTTCTGTGCGATGAAGTGTGACGTGGAATAATTTCTCCATATTTTGGTCACTGTTGACATTGTAAGCTTCAGTAGTGAATAAAATTTAATCAAATTATTTTGCAGGATTTCTTGTTTTGGGGCAACAATGCAAAGATGTAGGATGGGGTAAAGTTTAATTGGTCTGTTGAACTTTGACATGCCTCCTACAGATGAGCCATGCACATGAAAGAAATATATGACTGCCTCAAGTTACGCCTCTGAACGTAAGCATCCCCTTCCCACAGCACGGTACTGTCATGAAACCAAAGGAAAGGGCTAGACTGGAAGCTGACGAAAAAAATGCTCAGAGAAGCCGCTGACCGCTGCTTGCGGGCAGCAGGTAATTCAAGCACAGTGGCTCAGAAAAATGAGCTAAAGCCACCTGCAGCCAATGCAGAGCTGAACTCTGACCTGGGTTTTATGCTGTTTCTCTCTACCTATTCCTTCACAACCCTTTCTAAATCTAGTTTTCAACAGGCTGTGGTGCAATTTTTGCAGAATGAAAATGTCACTTCAAAAGCATTGTGGTCTGTCAGTACCTTACTGCCCAATTCTAGTCTGTCAAAGCAGAAGTGAACACTTTCCTGCCTCCCTACCTCCATCCACTTTATTTTTGTTGTTTTTTAAATACCTGCTGAATTTTTGACACACAGCAGCTCCTATAGGAATGGTTCCTTTAATGGTACATGGCAATTCAGATGAACAGGGCCAAAAACTACCTTTCCTCTTGCTGCAGCAGGATACAGCTAGGCCTCTGATTATCCAAGTGGCTGTATAATTGTTAGCTGGAAACAAATGCAAACAAAATACAAAACCCCAAAGGTTCCTTATAATCTTCAAATTTATTTATTTATTTTTAAACAGGAAGCTAAGTGTAATGGACAGTGCTCAAAAAAAAAAAAAAAAGAGAAAAAAGAGAAAACACTCTTCTTCCCCTGGTCCTTCTTCCTCACTTTGTTTCCCAGCTGGCAATTGCTTTAAATGTGACAAAGAGAAGGAGCTGGGAGACAAAGATTTTCCTTGCCAGAGACATGGTCTTGCCTGTCTGACTCTGGTTTGCCTCAACATACTTCCTCCCATATGCACAAGGGCCCCTGTGATGACAAGGTTCAGCAAGAGCAGAACTAGCAGATGGATGGAAGATGGGACATTTGCCAAGTGTCAGATGGCCATCTTCTAGACCAAAGGGACAGACAGCCAGGCAGCTCCAGGACCTTTCCCCCTTGCCTAGGAAGGAATCTTTAGAGTATTGAGCTTTACACCAATTCAAAACATTGCTAATTTTCTAAAACATTTAGAGAATGTTGTACATTTCAGAAAAGTGAAAAGGCAGATTTCTTCCCCAAACTGGTCACATTTGAGACATCAAGCTGAGGATGTTGAGACAAGTACAGTTATTTGTCCTTCCATCTTCTCTCTTTGAACTGTCAGATCTAAAAAATGCATACTTTTTTTGTCTCAGAATTTCAGCAGGCCAGCCAGACATGCCAGACAAAGCCATCTACATAGCTTGGCTGACAACCTCGTGTGCTCTAGCACAAAGTTGGCAATTATTTAATACAGCAGGCAACTTAAACTCTCCCCAAGCCACAACTGTGGAAAGCTATCCTAGAGGATTAACTGTTTGGGAGACTGGGACAGCATCTACTGGAGGATAGGAACAAAAGCATGTTGCAATTGACCTCCACGCCTCTTCCTTTTTTATGCAGTAAAGAAAAAAAGTTTTACAATATTTAATTGTGTCTGCTAAGACTTGAGCTAGCTTTACAATTAAGCCATAGTGCAATTAATTGAAAATGACTGTGTGAAAGGTTGTGCAAAGCTTTATGTAGATAGGTAAGGACCATAAAAGAAGAACAAATGATAACAATAAAATTCTGCACATTTTGTATGTAATTCATATCAGGAGCTAGAAATCTGTAAGCCACTGTGAACAGAGCAGCAAGAAGTAGTTTACCAAACACAGGATGGTGGACTAGTGATAACATAAAGAAACATTAAACAAATTTTTCATGTTGCAATTTTGCTGAAAAAGAGAAAAAAAAATCCATTTCAAAATAGCACAGACATAGAAGCTGGCATAAACACTCAAGCCATCAGGTACCCAGTGACAAATACAGAAATCTACGATCAACATAAATAAAGTTTTAGTAACATATTACAAGGTCAACAGCAACTAAAATTTGTCAGTTGTGCCCTTTTCTATGTGAAAAGCTCAAAAACCCCCTATAATTTAGTATACGTGGACTCTGTAATACCTAAATCCAGACACAAACGTTCAGTCTTGCGTCTTCCTTAATGCTAAACAAGTATGATCAATATAACCACTCACGTTTACAAAATATTGCAGTAAAACTAACTTCCTTCATATCATCTACCTTTATTTTCCAGCCATATCACTGCATGCGTTCTGTGTGCTTTCTAAGTGAATAGTAAGGGTAGAATCTACCACCTTCCCTATGTTAGGAAATGACATTCCTTCCTATGAAGGAATGACCATCTTCAATTTCTGCCTTCAACACATGTCATGGTACTAGAAAGGACTAAATGGGTCACTAACTCCACTAAGCACCTGCATCCATCACTGTACTTGCTAGTCAGGAAGTACTAAGCAGAAAAACTTTGATCAGAAGAGTACAAACAAGTGTCTACAGCTTAAACATATGGACTTCCCTTGTAAAGAACAGCCACGTCAATTCCATTACTGTAGGTCAGGCCAGAGAAGCTGACACAGTGAAGCGAGACTTTTCTGTCACACTGAATTAAAAAGGACTACAAATACAAATTAATTTTCCTAATGTTAAAAGTGTTGCCTGTAACTTAAGGCAAACTAGAATAACTTTATAAAGGTTTACCATTACCAGTTTTGGAGAGCTTCACCAGAGACCCAGGCACCACTGCACTTGGCTCTGGACAAACAAAATTAAGTAGCATATGTTATCTTCTGCCTTGTCATGACGTTCCATAATCATACAATTTAAAACCATCAAGTCGAATGTATTAAGTATCTGGCAGAGGGAATGAAGACACAAGGGAGAGAAAAATGTGGGATGGAAGTACTGAAGCAAAAAAAAAGCCATGTACTGAAGGCAGTCACATAAAAAAATCAGAAGCTGTATTTGTATTTGCCTTAAGTTATCTGTGAAATGACTTGGAGATGGAACAATTCTAGGATATTGTAGAACTGTGTTTAGTAAAATGTTATCATCTTGAATTCTGGAAGGCTGTTACTCACACGAAGACGATAGCCTATTCTTTTGGCCAATTTTGTGAGACTGTTGGTTTTAGCCTTGAAGTCAACTCAGACCCACAAGCCAGCAAAATCACTTCTCTCAACTTGCAAAATGTGTTTTTATTCTATCATTTTGAAAGCTCTTCAATGAAAGTCAGAAGAGCCCAATATAAAACCCAAACTACATTTGCATTCACAACAGTCACTGAAAACAGAGCTGACAATTACGAAATGTTTTGCCAGAAACCGGATTGCTGTTATCAAGAGTAATAATAAAAAAAAAATCCCAAACCCCCAAAAATCAGCTTTATTTAACTGATCTTCACATCAATTATTTCAATACATCTCAGGAAACAAGTGATGAAATAGTTCTTCCTCTACCTACCATTTACGAACTCTTTTCTTCTCACTTACTTCATACTGCATTAGTTAGGCAGTGCACTTGCATTTGTTTTAAAAGTATGCCTCTGAGCAACAGAATGGAACTACTCTTCACTACCCCGACCAAAAAGAAATAACCTATTTTGCCTTCGGCTGCCACAGACTGCAATTTTAGAAGTATTGTATGAATATATTACCAAGAGCTCCTGTTTAAGCAGTGAAGCGTTGGAGGCCATCAGCAAAATTCCTACTCTACAACTCTGCTCCTATGGTTCAAAACCAAAGTGGGCATTGTGATCTAACTAAGTTGGAAAGAAAAAGAAAAATCTCTAAAAAGCATAACCTTTGAGGACTACTGTGAACATCTTTCCAAGGGAAGAGGATCTTTAAGCTATATCATTTTCTGATATAATGATAAAACATATTGCGCATTTGTGATTAGGGAAATGAAATCAAGTTCAACCAAGTCACTGTCGATAAAGCATTAGAGATCTGTGGCACTTTCAGGCCTGTTTTTGTTTCAAATTTATGGAAGGAGTGGTAAAAACAAAAACCAAAACAAACAAAAAGCCCCACAAACAACCAAAAAGAAACCAAAGGCCTAAATGTCTTCATGTGAACGGTGAAAACAGTTCAGCTGAGGAGGACATCTTTCAGATCCAAGAGATGGCTGGGGGTAAAGGGAACGTGCATATATCACCTTATAAAAGATTGTTTTAAGGCTTCCAAAGGTTCCTGAAGAAGTAGGAAGAAGAAACGCCAGTGGGAGAAGGATAGAGGCTCTGCATACCTGTCTGACATTTTCTTCCAGTTTTATTCAACTGCTGTAGCTCCTGTGGACAAGAAGGTGTGTGCACCTAATGGCAGTTGATAACCAGACTTAAAGATTGAAGACTGAGAGGTATTACTTGCTTTTTAGGAGTCCAGTTTGTCATAAGATGGCAGTCATACCACATCACCTTGAAATTGGCTTATATTTTTGTGTGTGTTGTTTTTGGGGGTTTTGGTGGGGTGTATGGTTTGGGGGTTTTTTAGGGGGGTTGGTTTTTTGTGTTGTTTGGTTTGTTGTTGTTGTTTTTTTTTTTTTTTTTTTTTTT
>JASVER010000085.1:1904434-1923194 GCA_030449065.1 Oceanodroma leucorhoa | reverse complement strand
TTTTTTTACACACACATATTCAAGTATAACAATAATTCACAGCAGAAACAGTGTTTAAAAATATTTTTTTCCCCTCTACAAACACATAGTCAAATCTAATGCAAAGGCGGGTATAAACAAGACTGCACGAATCCTCAAGTCACTATGCAACTAAGTACACATAACTTCTGTCCTACATTTATTTACTCTAAAATTTCATTTGGTAGTTTTTAATGCAATTCTACACATTACCATGAAGTGGGGTAGATCACAGTAACACCAGATCAAGCATTCATTCTGATTTGTTCTCCAACTAATATCTGTGTGTCTTTATACTAAGGTTTGCAGGAACATGAGCCACAGTGCTCTCAAGTAACCATCTTAGGGTGCTTGTTATCTTAAAGAATGCAGAGAACGAGAGGCAGAAAACAAGCAAAGGTGGATTTCTATACTTTTTTGCCAATAACACAGAAAAGAGTAATAAGAGATTCTTTTCTTTATACACCACCCTTCAAAAATAAAATTGTCTTCCTGTACCAAAAAACCCCCCATTTATTAGCAGAATAAAACTCAACATAAGTATTAGGCTGAAATGAAGATACCTTTAAAAATCCCAAGTACTTTAAAAATACAGAACTCAATTACAATAAAAAAAAGCTATTATGCAAAGTTTGGAAAATTTTCTTTTTCTATTTTATGTCTTTCAAGATTCCTAAACTACTTTCATTCCACTAAAGAATTCAGGGCCTTTGATTTTCTGCTTGAAAAAGCCTAAGTGAAAGCTATGTTCTTGTGAGTTTTCTACTGACATCTCCAAATGCTAAAGCAAAGGAAATGCTAGTGGAGGAGGAGAAAGTCATTCAGCACTACAGTTAGGTACCCCAGGGCTGGGAAATAAAATGTGTGTTTAGGAGATTTATTACTGTTTCTGGCCAATCCAGATCAAGATCCAAGAATGCTGAGTGCCACTTCATGTCATGGATCAAAGATAATGACTCAGACAAGGCAGATTTTAGCTTCACAGTGATGCCTATGCACAAAAAAAAAAAATGCATCAAGAGATTTAGTGAAAGCTATGCATCTTGAGACTAAACTAATTTTCCATATCAAAAGTGCAAACGCTCTTTCTAGATCAGAAATGAGGTCGTCTTCAGAAATACAGTACTGATTACTCTCTTTGGAATTTAAGTGTCAAACATCCTTATATGACCTTGTTTGAACAGGACAGCAAATAAATGGGAATTCTTTAGATATGAACCTTCTTTTGTCATGACTTCACAGTCATTCCAATTTTATTTACAAGTAAAAAAGGAGAAATTGGCACTAAGAAAAGTAGTATTGATCCATACGCCAACTTGTTAATCTGTTACAATAACTATCCCTCATTGCGTCATCTTTTTTTTCCCCCCTTTCCTATGTTGGAATATAAACTCTGTACTGAAATGAAATTTTATCATGTTCCTATACCAGTATCATAAAGTTAATTTTGTTTTAACATTTAGCCATGCGACCTTTAATTGATACTGTTGGAGGATGAACTGCCCGCTGAATAACATGTTATAATTTGGTGTCCGTACAAAATGGGGAACTGGTGACTTAATTACACAGAACATGGGAGAGGTAGTTGAAGGATCTCAGAATTCCCATTCATTAGCGCCTAGTAACCGGGCAACAGTATTAGCAACAATGATAATTCTCTGAGAAGGTCTCACGTGTAATCAGTCAGAGGGAAGGTAACACAGGGGAAAGATTAGGAAAGCTGGCAAACTGAACTGGCTGAGGTATAAGCTACCAGCACCTGGAGTCAATTAATAAGATGCTAGTCCCATTATCCTGTCAGTGGAAGCAGAAGTTTGAAGTAAAATAACAGGCAGTAACTGAACCAGTGCATTGTCAGAGCAGAGAAGGAGCATGTGTTTGCAGGACCGTTTCAGTAGTATTGTCAGGTATTCATCACAAGCAATAATACAAGAGATGCAATTGCTGGAGATTTTCCTTGTGAAATTCCATTCATTAGAATTCAGCAACAATAAAAAAATACAACCTCAGATTCATTTTTTTGTTTAAAAAAATAAAACAACTACATTGCTACAAAGCTTTAAAGGGATGGAGCAAACCCACCAGAACTGCAGTGTAATTTGAGTAACTTTTTCATTGATTCACTTATACACTCCCAAAGAAGTCTATAAATGCATGTATCTCTCACATATGGCTATGTTAATGCTGTCTTACAATTTGGCATAATAGTTTGAGGTTTATGATAGTTTAGATGTTGAGTTAATTCCACTTCTTCAAAGAGGAATGTTTTTTTGTTCCTTTCTTTGTTTAGTTTTTTTTTTTTTTGGTTGGTTGGTTGGTTTTTTGTTGAAAACTTGCGAAATTCAGTGCTGCCATTTTCCTATTCTATAGGCTGCGGAATGCTTGTACCTAAAGTAGGAGCAATGTTTTCCACAGAAGACACATAAGGCAATTAAGGAAAATGAGCTGACTTGCCCTCTGAAAAAGCTTATTCTCCTCTCAACTGACGCCACGCAGTTGCAGGATGTATGCCGTCTAGTGTAACTGCAGCCCTGAATTAAACTTCTCAGTTCATGACATATCTAGACCATAGACACTGTGTGCGTAGCAAGCCTGTGCAGGCACACAGGGACATGAGACAACAGATGGGACAGACAGACTGACCCATTGCCATCTCGCTTTCTCACAAAATCAGTCACATTAGGAAGTTTTTAAGATTTCCTTCCTCCTGTCCACTCAGGAAGGAAGAACTGATTTCAAAGACAAAAGCACTCTGAGCCTCTCACTCCACACTGGTCACAGAAATTAGGCTAATAATAAACAATGCATACAGGTATTAGATAGACCCATCCAGAAGTCAGTGCACAAATTTCACTTCTTTACAGACATACATACTTACGAGGGTAAAGCACAACAAAGTGCAGCTACCAAAGCAGAGACTACTCACCTTCAATGTACAGGGGCTCAACGACATCGTGATTTATCAGTTCGAAGTTCTCATGACCAATCCAGTGCTCCACATTTCTTTTCCTGCCCGTAAAGAAGTTGTCCACAACTGTAACCTCATGGCCATCCATCATTAGTTTGTCAGTAAGATGAGAACCCACAAACCCTGCTCCTCCAGTTATCTGCGTTAGGACAGTTGGTATAAATTTCTTTTTCTTTTTACAGAAACACCAGACAAAGTCTACAAACATGAAGACAGAAGAACAGTAGCTTTCAGGTCTTTGCTTACCCCAGGGGAAACAACTCCATTTCCATGCTTAATTTTTTTTATCCAATATTTACAGCATTTAAAATTTCAAGAGAGATGCTCGACACATTTCATCACTGTCAGGCTAGAAGTTCAGCTAACCATTCACATCAACATCATCTCTCTTTTAGATTAGAATTTTATCCTTTTTTCCTTCAAATTGGATTGTGCCCTTTTATGCAACAGCAAAGCCTAAAAATACCCAAAAAGGTAAGAGGAGAATTCTCTGCGATTCTCATTTCTCAGAAAAGAGACCACAGAATGCCAGGTTGTTATGTGGAAGATTTATAATATCAGAAATGTCAAATCCAGCTTTTGTCTGGTTTAAATGGAAGACATGTTAGGTGTTCTAAGTAAGTACTACAAATTCTTTCACCCTTCATAGAAGGAAAGAAAGAAGCATATTCTTAGATGAAAGCAAGTCTTTGAAGATCTCTTACTTGAAGTATCTGCTAAAACCAAAATTATTCCTTTTGTGTTTTAATGCATCCATAGCCCACATCCTATCATTTTGTTTTCAGCCTCTCATACCATTAGCTCCGACATCCAGCATTTGCCTATCTTGGAACTTTATGATGTTTTACTGCAAAGAAATAGGAAGAATTAAAATATTTAAAAACTTGTACTCCTGTTCCATTGCAGATGTAGAAGCAAGGAAGTTCTCTACTTTTTCCTTTTCTGCACCTCAGTCTTCAACAGTAAACAAACAAAAATCACTAACTCAGTATTGAAGCAGTCAACACAGTAAGTAGTAGAACTGCAAGTTGTGTGACACATCCAGACAGACATATCTACGGAAGCAATTATTTTCTCTGCATTTCATAAGCTGTTTTCAAGAACAAAGACATGACAGATCATCACTCTCATAGAATGAAGGGACTTGTAAAAGCCCGGCATGGCATCAGCTATATTATATGACTGCACGATCAAATTCACATTTTGAAAGTGATTCAGCTGTTGATCTCCATTCTTCTGCTGCAGTGACAACTAACCAAACCACAAAGGACATGGTGAAACTGTCAAGCAAGAATCTAATGGATGGATAATGTACTACAATGATAAAGTGCTGCATGGAGAAGGATGTAGATGCCTGAAGTTCTTTCCCTTTGGGCTAGTCAAAGCCTAAACACTCATCCTGCCCGCTCCCTCCCCATCCACTATTAAAAAAAGCCAGATTAGCAGAATTTCCTCCCGCCCCCCAAAAAAACCAGCAAAGACACAAAGCCAAATAGAAAGCTATCAAAAACTGAAAAGAAAAAAAGATAACTACATCTGTTCTCTTCTGTAAAAACTTGAATGTCCACTTCTTGTATTCTCACACTTGTTTTTCTTCTTAAAAATTCAGGGCCATCAGTGTGTCAAAGACATTGTAAGTACCAGTTAATAAAAGAATCATTTAGCTGGTCTAAGGAGAAAGAGGATTTAGGAGAAGCCCTCTTTGAAAAAAAGAAATATTCTCAGGGCTCCCACTATTCTGGAACAGACAGGAGGGAAGAACAGGTTTCCGGCAGAATGCTGTGAACAAGGAAAGAAGAAGGGGAGTAACTGAGGGAGAACAGCCCTCTGCCAGCTGCCACCACTTACCAAGGGTAAAATAATATGCATGGAAAACCTACTGCCATAAGCTTATCCTGACCTGGAAGTGAGCTGCAGCCTTGCTGAATATTCCAAGGGTTTTGCCTTTTTGTGATGACCAGGACAAAAGTTTTCTGAACCTATTCATTGAACTGAGGCCCAAGGAAATCCCCTGCTGCTACTTCTATTTCCAGGATTCCAGAGAACACAAACTCGATGCTCGCAATATGTCTTTGGTGGAATAAAAGAAGGTGTCTTCCTCCCCACCTCCCTTTTGGAAAAAAACATAAACCAAACCAAGCATTGCTTACAGCACTCTTCTATGTTATATGCAAGCCAAAAAAAAAAAAAAAAAAAAAAAAAAAAGAAGAAAAAAAAAGCACAAAGCACAAACCAATTTTGTCTGGAAAGAAGTTTCCAATTACTTTAAATCTGTAAAAAGTTTTTATGATAAATCTATGTTAGCTTTATTAACATATCACTTCCATAGGTATTAGATAAAGAACTACCTGGAAAAGGAGCTGAATTTCCCCTGGAAAAGTAAACAACTGTATAAATTAATTTTTTATCATTACTTGAGGCTACATTAAAAAAAGAAAAGATGATTTATCACTGAAGCTTTCTGTATAACCTTCCTGTAATCACTCATAAAAGCAAGGTCAATATACATCATTTCTAAATATGACTTCCTGCAAATCACAATGACATATTAATCTACAAAACCATATACTGTATATGAATCATTTCCATATCAGAATTGAAGCATGACCACCTGGGGCTTAAATAGGCATTCTTTAATAAGACATCATTAATAAAAGTATTTAATTACTTAGTAGTGCCAATATACTTGGTCACTTCAGCATCTACTAAAAGGCACAAATATTACTGATAATTTCCTTCACTAGAGGCACTTAGAAGTTTGTATATTTGCTAGATGGGTTCATTTCTGCTGTCTGCAGTCAGATTCAAAACATCTAATGTCCCATATAGAAATTATTTTATGTTTCAATTGGCCTACCACATTCAATCCAGAAGAAACCCACACAACAGATTGAACCAATGTCAACACTATCATCCACAGTATTAACAGAATTCTTTCACTTGCATACAAAAGCCTGTAGCCTAGTCACTTCAGAGAACTGAGCAAGAAGATAAATCATGCACAACAGGATGAAGACTTGAGCTCTTCTGAATGAAAGTGCCAGAGTATCTAGTCTTAGCTGAAATACCACCCCTACTAGCAATCATCTCCAAATAGATGCAGTATAATAAAAAATAACTGCTAGAACTGTTGTCTGATCAGGTCAGCGCTGTAGAGACTGCATTCAGAGAAAAATCAGAATTTAGAATGGCTTCCAGGAGAAGACACAGTATGAACAAAATATGAAGCAATCATCTACCAAAGTTCACTTGGCTTGCCGATTCTTGTGTTTACTCCTGAGAAACTTTGAAGTGTCATGCAAGGTCTACGGGAGTCCTCAATAAGCTGATGTCAGCTACTCAAAGGAACATTTTTCCTGTAGGATTACGACAGTGACATTTTAACAGAATGAAGCTGCCCACATAGGCAGGCGGCTTGTGAAAGCCTATCTGAGTTCCCACTGAAATAGTCCCCAATCACGACAGAGAAGAAATGACTGAACAACTCACTGATCCTTTTGGCCATCTTTCTCTTCAGCAATTTAAACTCTACAAAATACACGGACACCAAAAAGCTATTCACGTCCAGGTCACCAGAAAACACTCCTATTCCAACTACTTGCCATCAATGTTGAAGCAACAGACTTCATCAAAATACCTAGTATCTCTAGGTATCTCTAAACCTTTATGATCTTAAAGGTCTTTTCCAACCTTAATGATTCTATGATTCTATGATTTAGAAGTTAATATTAAGAGCTCCACAGCCTATTAACAACTTGCACCGACACTTTTCTTGAAAGTACTTTCTTGCTTACACAAAAAACATTACATTAATGTAATTTTACTACACTTGGACACATGAGCACACGATTTAGGAACTTTCAGAATTAAGCCTCTCTGATGTTTTCCTCAGTGTACCTTCCACATTCAACAAGGGAACAGAGAGCCTACAGGTCTATCTCCTTCAGATTGTCATAAAAATGACAGAATAACACTGAAGAACTAAACTAATTTGATGACACTTATTCTTTATGAAGTTCTGCAATAGCAGTGAAGACTATTGTCTAATAAATCAGTAAAAACAACATTCGTTTTTAACTGCATCTTTTCAGTGTTTTTCTTCAAAATTTTGAAGAGTCAAAGCAAAGGAGAAGAACATCAGATAAGTTAGGCACTTTAGCAGGGATTTGTCCTAGGCACTGCTCTCTACTACAGAGGCAGAAATTCATACTTCTATATTTACACATCTCAAGTAGCTATATTTTCTCTGCCTCTTCAAAATGTGGGGACAATTTTTTTCCCCAGGACAAAGAGAAACAAGAAAAAAATTAGGACACAGCTAACTTCAAAAGTGTTTGTAGACAAAACTGGAAAGCTGATGTTGCAGCACAATTTGCTGAGTTTAAAAATGCCTTGGACAACTACTTGTCCTAACTTAATCTGCCTTCCTCTTCCACCCTAAAACACCTGTGATACTTCAAAATATCAGAAACAACATAGAATTTAATTAGACTGAATTCCCTCAGTCTAATTAACTGGTCCTTCTTAACAGTGCTGCAGAGCAGCTACTTTTCTAGCCTTATGATTAGATTTTGTCCAATTCAGTCACACAAGCTTTCTGTCAAGATGTGCCTAAAAAGTTTCCCAGTCTCTGCAAGTTTAAGCCATCTGGGAGCACAAAATGAAAGACCCGTTGGCAATGCAGTCCTGAGATGTTACAAGCAGGGACCAGTAGTTTAATTGGCACATCGAACCTCCAAACCAGAGCCCAAGTGTATTATCCATATGCTGAGTTTGAGCACATCAACACAGAGTGAGTGAAGTACTACTCTAAACTTTGTGCAGCACATATGACATACAAGGTAATTTACTTTATTCCTGCTCATGTCTTTAATTAATCCTACAAGATTGATTACATTCCACAGAATTATTTTTTATTTCCCAAAAACAACCCCTGAGTAAATACCAACTTACCAGGATTCTTTTACGATCCTTTTCTGATAAAAATTTCACTGGTGGGTATTTCTGGGTGAAACTACAGAACATTTCAAAACAAAGAAAAAAAAACATGTAAGTTTCAGCCTTGCTTCTTCCTTCACATTTCTGTCTTTGAAATATGAAAAAACTGCTCTGACAACCTCCCATTCTTAAAGTTCTGCTATGGGTATGTTTAGTCCTTTTTTCTAAAGAAGGATCTGGGCCAACAGGAGAAAATGCCTATGCTTTACAAAAGTACTGTGAGAAATATCAAAATTGATCTGCAAAAAGTGCTTTTAAAATTTCTGCTTAACTGATTTTCTAGAATGAATCACTTGACTTCTATCTTTTCAGAGCAGAATTGATGCCAGGCATGACATCACAAGAGAATAAAACAATAAAACACAAGAAGTGGTTGGACCTTTTTTTTTTTTTTTTTTTAAGTTTTTTAAAAAAAAAACCTTCTTAAAAGTTCTGGAAAAGAAAGCAAGTTAGTTTGACTTACCGCATTGACTTCAAACATTTCTCCTTAAAGTTTCAATGTGAAGTTTACAGTATAAATTTTTAATTCTCCTTAAATTTTCCACAGTAATCAATGTAAAGTTTCTATGTCGAAGAGACGTTTTTTAAGATATTTCAACAATTTTTACCAGAGAACTTATTCAGTATGACAGCTAATCCTAATTTTCTTCTCAGAAATTGCTAGACTGCCATTGTTTTGATGGTCTTCAAGCTACTTTCACTTCAAATTTTTTGCACCTTCTTCTTTACAGGAACTTAATCAAAACTAAAACATCCTAAAATAAAATTGTGACATACAAGAATCTTAGGTGCTCTCTCAAGCTTAAAATTGATGCTCAGAACCTCAGATGATTTCGTGGACATGGAATTACATCACTTCTTTCTCCCCCCCTACTGGCATGCTTTCTGCATACAGCAACAAACTCCTCCAAAGGAAGGTGTGAATTTTATTTTATTTATTTATTTCAGTAATTAACATTGTAGTCTTGGCAATATTTTAATAGCTCAGGTTTTTCTTAACTAAATACCAGTGTGACTCTGGACAGAAATCAAACTATGGTTACTCTTCTCCTCCAGTAAGTCCACATGCTAGAGATTCAACTAGATGTAGCACGCAGGAGGTATATATGCCAAGACTTCACACTGAGATTACATTTTCATCTACTCACAGATAGACTCTGACTGAACTGACCCTACACCTCTGATCTTGAAGCATCTCCTCTGCTTCTAATCTGCAGTACTGGCTCAACAGGAATTCTTCAGAGGCAAAGCACAGATGCTTCTGTACTTAAGCTACCTACACTTGCCTTATATCACCACATGGGTCACTAATGGTAACCCTATTTCTTTGATTTAAGCTGAGAAGCAATGAGAAACAGCAGTGCGTAAGTATAATGCAGACATGTAAAACACAGCCTTCCTGTGAAAGAAAGGCAAATCCACCAATAACAACAAGAGGCTCATAGAGTTTAAAAAAAGAGTGAAGTGCCAAATAWCTTGATGCAAGGTAAAAAGTCAGTCTCCTCCATTTTTAAGACCACTATTTTAAGGTCACATTAATCCAGTACGGAGTAATACTGCTGCCAAAGGGACCTCCCAAGCATTTTTGCTCCTTCTATTATACCAGTATGAGCTTAGAGGCAGTGGGCAGGAGTCTGGAACTGACCCAGCTCAATGTTCATCTTTTGGCAACAACGCCAAGTTTATCTTGACCTAATGCTTGCTTTGATGACTACACGGCAATGCTTTTGCTGTGCAAATTATTAATAAAAACTTTCCAACTTCAGCTTCAGCTAAACAATCTCTTGTCATGAGACTAGCATTAAGGAATTCTTGTCTTTCCTGCTTCCCAAAAGGATGATGATGGCTTGCTTTCAGGTTTTATCAGCTTATGATAAAAAAAAAACATTGACACTAGAGAGTAAGCTTTGCAAGTAGGATCAGCCTTCAGGCATCTGACAGTGAGTAGTTATTTACTGTCACTTTACATAGATATAAAATTCAAAAATTATTAATTGCAACAACGCACATGCAGTTGAACCAGAGAGAAATGGCTACAGTATCTGAGAAATCCAACAACAATAAGAGTCCATATTTTGATATGGGCCATAAGAGCCCATAAGCCCACATTTTGTGAAAGTATAATTCCCAGGTCAGCTCATACAGAGGTAAAAAAATATTTTGATTCTTCCTCCTCATTTCTAGACATTTGAAACAAGACTCATCAATACACTGCAAACACTACTCAAAAAGAAAAGAGCATTTAGATGGCTCCTGGGAGAAGTTTTAACTTAATGGTTCCACCCAACAACGCATTGCTCATTCGGAAAAATATAACAATTATAAAAAAAAAGAGCCATTCAGGATACCCTCCCACAAAGGTCCTCTGTGAATGGCAGAAGGAAATACCTAAATTGCCAACACCTGAAGCTGGAGATATCTGGGCTACCAATGAAGATTAAATAAGTCAACTGAACAGAGGCAGGACATCAAAAATTTCATGTGTATATAAAATCTTTACTCTATAATTTGACTGTTACAAAGTGGTATGGTAGTATCACATGCAACTACTACAGGTGACGCAGTCTACAATTTGTTTCATATTGCCAATACATCGCCTAGTTCAATCCATTAAGTTCACGCTTATACTAAAAGATGAGTAATCAGATCAGTATTCTCACTGAAAAAAATTGCATGTGGCGGGTCACTGAATCTTTCAAATTCTTTTTTTTTTTTTTTTTTTTTTTTAACAGCACAGGAGGGGTGGGAGGAAGTGGGGCAACTGCTCACTGGCAAGACAAAACTCAAAACACCAGAACACTCTGGGTGTCGAGCATACTTCTGGCCAAGAGCAATGGGATTCTGCCCTCCTCTCCAGAGGAACAGCACACAACCACCAGTATGCTATACATAACCATCCAAGCTTACTGGTACTGCTTGGATAAGTCCAGCCTTGACCCTTTGAAACACAACATTCTCAGCTAGATGTTTGCTTGGGACATCAACAGTGCCACTTGTGAAACAGTATCACTGTCAAAAGCAGCAGTATCCTTGTCAGAGCTGACAATTCCCACCCGTATTCCAGACCTTATTTTGTGATGAAAAGCATCTGCCCATGAGAGCACTCAGATGGGAGAACTCATCTGGCAGAAAGGCAACCAGGCTGGGGAGCAAGGGGGTTATTTGCAAAGAGAGACTGAAATGCCTGGTTTCCCCATCCAGCTTGCTATCAGCACTCCAGTGGTTCTGCTGGCCTAAAAGTGAGGAAACGATGTTGCAGGGTGGACACAAGCAGGCAGGGAGAAATGGATCAGGCTTGGATTTTTTTTTTTTTTTTTTAACAACTATGTCAATTTAAGGTGCTTGTGGAACTACAGCATGTATCTAATATCTGCAGCTCATCAAAAAGCTTGTCTGCTTTTCCTCAATCATATCATCCAGTTTAATCCAAGGTATCACATTCCCTTACAAATCCTGAGAGAAGCAAGTCAGTCCGGCTCATCCAAAGCACATGCATAGACTAAGATTCACAAGCAAATCACTGTATATTAGCTGAACCATGGTAACTGATAACATGTGTGGGAAATGTGAGGTAAAACATATTTTCAGTCTCTTGAAGTTGAAACCAGTATGTTTTAGCACACACCTGGGCTGGACTCACTAAGCCATGGTAATCCATTCACCAGCTGGACTCAAACCAGCAAATTCCTCCACAGGATTTGAACTTCACAAAAATTCAGCATTCCCAGTTTACTTTAGTGGGATTAATCAACCTGAATACCTTAAGCATTAATGTCCTCCAGCATTCAAGGACCCATCCTCACTTGAATATGATAAAAATTCAAAGGTACTGAGGGTATACGCAAAACATTTCTCTCAAGCCTACAACTACAGAATTGACCGCTACAGAACAGAAACTGTGCTTTTTAACTGCTTCCCAAATTTAGCAAAAAAGACATACCTTTTTTCTAGATCTTTGATTTTCTCCCTTAGAGGTGCAACAGCCTAAAATAAAGGAATAATATTTAATCTTTGAAGAACAGAACAAGATTCACATCACAAAACACGTACTTAGGAAGTTACTTTAGAGCAAAAATCATGGCAAACAGTCTCCTACGAACAGCTTCACTGAAGACACTCGCAAGAAACTTGCACCTTAAAGCGTCCTTTATCTCAAAAAATACTTGAACCTTTTTCACCAAAAATCAAATCACCTAGTACAGTGTGAAATCCCTTAGCTTACCACTAAAACCAAAACACCTCAAGGCTATGAGTACCATAGCCTTGTTGATAAGAACATCCACTGTTATGATTCCTATTTGGCAAAGTGAAGTCACAAGTGATGTGTCTGAGGTTGTCAAAGGCAATCTATATTGAGCAACAGCACAACGGGACAGTCAGTTAAACCTCAACTATTTAAATGGACAGCAGATACACATTTAAGAGGACACAGAGGCATCAGCTCCAGTGCAAAGGCTGTAATTCTCTCAGAACATCGTATGTGAATTTAAAGAAACATCATGTTTAAAAATCTAAGATATGTTTTACATCATGATTCAAGGGTATACCTAGGCTTTACAAAAAATATTAAAAGGAAATTTGTTCGAAAATATAGTTCACCTACCAAGACTTCTGTTTGCATTTTCACTGCTTTGAAAGAGAGAATCACTTAAGTTGGCATCAGTTTCAGGTTCTTTATCACAGGACCCAAATTTCTAACAGTCCTGCCAAATTTCAACAAGTCCCTGAACTCCTGTTTTTAAGTTCACTAAAACCTTGTCACAAAATTTACTGTCTAGGACCGTACATAAGTTGAAAGCTATCAGGGGGTTATCACTTGAAATGGTACTATATAGCAACACATCATCAACCACCATTAGTTCGTTTTGTACAAATATTGCTGGTTAAAGCTAGACAATTCAGGAACTTCATGAATATGCAGCTTGTTTCAGTTCACGTTAAGAGGAAATACAGTATTGTCATTTATATTCATTAAATATCTAGCTCCGTGGAGCAGCAAATAATTCTTGAAATAGTTATACTTATTCTGATGGTTCAAGATACTGTATAAGTAAAGCTTTAAAACAATATCCAGAAATGCTCAACTTCTCAGACCTTACAGTAACTCTGGTCTACCCACTGAATTATAAGCACTTGATCATTCTTAAACAACTGTGATTTTCAGAATGCTTGTTGCAATGTTTACCAGAATTTAAAAAAAAAAAGGAAAAAAAAAGAGGAATGCAAAAGACAAACTAAGAACACAATCTTTCCACTGATTTTAAACAATTTCAGTAAGCTTCTCGCTGTGTCCAGAGGAATCATTGCTATATAAACCTGCTGGAATACAAGACACTAGGCAGACCAGACTACACTAGTACGGTCACACACACCCACACAAAGGGTTATTGACCTCAAAGACTTTTGTGTCTATTAAATTCTCTGTTTTATTGTTATTAGACTGGAAGTCTAAAAACATCTGGAGAAAGATCTGTTGCACAAATTCTTAATATTTCACAACAAACTAAGGTTGAAATGGAAATCCAGAGGTATTGGTACAGAAGTTCAGAACCACTGGTGTGTTCAATAGCCATGTCTACTCCAGAAACTGCCAGGACTTGCGCTTAAAGATTGGTACTGCACACCACTGCTGGCCACAAACACCACTACCTTTGTTCATTAGTTAAGAACAAAGCAAAGCACTTTTGAGAGGTTTCAAATTTCTAATGAAACTTATATATACTTCAAATTTTGTAAGGGTGACAGTGGAAAGAATTTGTGTATAACCTTCACTCAGTAACAAAAAGCAGTTCTCAGGAGGACTCTACCACAGTCTCTGCAGCAAATGAGACAGTAGAGCTATTACTTTCAAGAAAGGTTTAGAGGAAAAAAAAAAAAAGACAAGATGAGAGTCACAGATCTATGCCAGAAACTCCACTATAGTGAATAACAGTTCAAACTTACGTACAGACACAAATCCAATGCTTTGATCCAATGCTTTGAATGGTTTTAGTGGAATGGAGAGTAATGAGAGAAAACTAAACACACCTTTTCAACATGAAATGACTGAAATGGAGTCCTCAAAACAAAACAGACTACAACTATTAGCAAACTAACCTCCTCTATTTTACTTTCCACCTTCTGATCCCCATTTTCTTGAAGAGACCTGTTGGCAAGAAAAGAAAAAACATAATCCATACCTAAGCAATAGTTGTTCCACTGCACCCGCATCATGCTTTTCCTGTTAAAACAGTATCTTCAAAGCATCCCAAGTTAGTATTATTTCAAAGACATACTCAGAGCAAATGAAAGCGGATGGTCCAATTCCCATTGAAATCAGCTAGTCTTGTCACCAAGTTTGGCAGAAACTGAACCAAGCCCACAGGAAAGAGTAATAATAAAGATGACATTCATTTTACAGAGAAAATTAAATTAATTGTAGAAAAGTGTCTAATCACTGCACTAAGGTAGGGTCAGCAATGTTTTTGAGTGTAGCTTTACTATGCAAATGCCCAAGATGTCTTTTTGAGGGTCTCTGTTTACTGTATGCTACGAGTATGCTAACAAAACATTTTCCCTTAATGCCACAACTGTAACTTCAATCAAAAAGAGAGAAGGGCAAATGTGTCTAGCTTTGACTTTGAAATTTTACAAAAACAAGGAAAAAACCCTATACCAAAATTTATCCTAAGTGACCATCTGATGACCATCTAAGTCACTGACTTAGCACACAAATGCTACTTGTTTAAAATGAAGCCAAGCTTATACACTGAAGGATGAAGGATGTCAAGGTAACTTGTGAAAAGAGAGTACTGTCTAAGAAGTTGGCGTCTTGCACAAATCTGTGTAGTCTTATTCAGCATCTAATTGTGTGAAGCATCTCATTAGTTGCGTTCATTCTTTGAGCAAACTTCTACAAGCGTAGAATATGTATTTTTAAATTTGACCTCTTGCATCTAGTCTATGCGATTTTCCTTAAGTTTGCATATTTTTTTTCAATTAAAACTTCTGAAAGGGGAATTATTTATCTTACAGTAGTAAGTTTTTGCATAGTACAGGATTCATGAGTATCCAAAATGAAATGGAGTTCTTTCAAGTAAAACAGAGCTCCTTTACTTGGGACCTGAAGCCATTACACCTAGGGAMACAGAAGATCCTTTGTTAAGCAGATATACATATACCACACTGTTAGAAGTTACAGCAATGGTTCCCTTCATATCCCTCTGTAAAACTCTCTTACTAAAATGTCAGTTCAGTCTATTACTGAGGCAAAAATCTGATTGACCAGACCTGTTTTGTCGTATCAGTAAAGAGTGCAGTAAATTCCTAGACTAAGACACACAGGCCCTGAACCATCTTTTCAAATCAAATTGTAATTTATTGTAATAGTGGCATACAAAAACCCTCCAGTTAACATAGTATGAATTTACTACAAAGAAGCAGTATTAAGTAATTCTTGTGAATTTTTCAAATATTTTCCCAAAGAACAGAAAGCTACAAAAAGCTATGCGAACAATCTGTGGAATATATAGCCTTTCCTCTCTGCTAAATAAGCAAGGAAAATCCGGAAAACCTCTCAGAATATAAAAAGGTTCCCTCAAAAATGGTTCCTACTATTGTTTATTCATAAATCCTGGAATTTAAGGACTGGCACTCTGCAGTTTAGTTTTTAATGAGCTTTTCCTCCTAACAAAGACAATCTTATTGGCCAAGGATCAACATCAGACCTTCAGAAATAAAGTTTTGCCCCTCGACAGCTCTACAATAGATACGTCAAATAAGAAGTCAGACGCAGGTAATGGTAGAATTTGTAAGGACAGCTTATCAGGGAATGAACACACTGGATCCCATGCCCACCTGCTCTGCTCACACCCCTCGGAAATGCTCAGCAGCTCATGTAAACTGCTAAACTGCCATAGTTCACTGGTCACGATAACACGGTAATCTAAACAGTATTTCCGTCTGCAAGCCCCACGAGCTGAGCAGCTGTTTGTCTAGCAGCTGAACACTTTGTAGCAAGGGTGGGAAACTCCAAGAGAAGTACAGTGCACAGCTTGGGACAGGAACAGATACCAGGATAAGATGCCCTAGGTGAATCAGAGCCCACAGAAAATTCACTGATTTTCTTACTTTGCCTCAAGCTTTCTTTACTCTGTGCTGCTAAGCATGGCAACAGAGTACCAAAATCCTTTACTAGCAAAACAACACAGTGAAATATTTTGTCCTCTATGCACAAAGACTTTATTGTAGGGAACAGACCGCTCCATATTCTCTTCACCTTCTTTTTCAGATCTGTCTTCCTGGTGAATTTTCCCAGAGGACAAACACTCACATGCAAGCAGAAATGCCATGAAAATCTGCATGTTTTGCATGCGTATGCTGTGCCTTCCTATTTCTAAGGGCAAAAATTATGGGGGACAGCACAGAATTTTTTTGCTTTTCAGCAGTTAAACCATCAGATTCTCTCCCAATTAATTGTGGAGAAGGAAAAACCCTCAAAAACACATTTCTAATTCTAGGTACAGAAACATAATTATGGCAAGCAGGGGAGGATCTGCTGCTCTTCAGTGTTTAAGCCTGTATTGTCACCGAGATATGGTCAGGTCTGTGCTGAGGAAAAGCAGAATCCAAGCTTATGTGCCCAGCTATGCCAACCAACTTGCCTGAAAACACCTCCAAAATCAGAAGATGAATTTGTGTAAAGAAAGACAGATGCTGAAGTGAGAGTAAGATCATCAGCGAGATTCGCAGCAGACATACAACCCTTTTTGAGACTGAACACCTTGTATTTAAAAATGGTATCAGCTGCTTAGCAACCATCCAAACAACAGTGTAAGCTGCTGTTCTATTTTCTCCCTACTTGATATACAGGGGTGTATGTTGATGGGAAAGGTAAGTTATTTTATTTCAGATAAGGATATTCAATACAAAAATTGTATACATTACCTCATATTGACAAAGTTTCCCCATACAGCTGGAAAATAAGAAAAGAGAGAGAGAACATTACAGTGTCATATAACAGTATACGAGGTCATTTTTTCCTATTATCATCAGAAGGAATTTAAAACAATACTAAGTTTGTTAATCACAAATTATCTAAGTAAGTTACATACATGATATACATACACACCCCAAGTGACTAGAACACAGTTTAAGAGTATAGGAGGAATTCTGATGAAATTCCATGAGACTATAAAAAAGTAGGAAAATACAGTAATTCAATTAAAAAAGGATTAGATTATTCCAGTGCAAACCTGGAATTATGTGTCCAGTATACCAGCAGATATACTTATCTGATCACTACCCCCCACACTATGTTACATAAACAAAATGTACAAAAATTCTCTGAACTATAATTTGACACCGCACGCAGATTAAACAAACCAGAGCTCTGGACTTATTTATTAGGGCTACTGAAAAAAATAGCAAGAGCAGGAAAGGAGTCCTGTAGACCTGAACCACATGAACTGGAAACTGCAGACTGACAAGTGTAAAAAGACTGGCCACTACAGGTGATAGCTGAACCAGTCCAAAGAGGTGCCACAACAGTCCTGCATTAAAGGTAGCAAGTGCTTGAGCACATGCGAATTCTCTCTCTAAATATGTATATATTGTGATGCAGACATGAAAGGTACCTAAAGCAGTGTAATCAAATGCCTCACCAAGCAAACAAAGATCATTTATTACGCTTTTTGTATGGAAAAAAGTTTTACGGAAGACAAACCACAGTATAAAATACCACAGCAAACATGTATCAGCTGTTTCTCTGTGTTCATAAGAAGATTCATCTGCCCAATTTATTTTCTACTAGAAAAAAAATCTTCTGAAACTGTTCAGGGTTTAAGTGATTACACAAAGACTACCAGAACACTGATTTTCCTTTTAACTTTCAACTACGACACAGAACGTAGTTTAAAGTGAAAAAATGAGAAGCCGTAAACCAGGCTACACTACAGAGTTGACAACTTCAGATCATCACGACAAACAAGGTTAATACGGAACAGTTACGTAAGGGACTCTGCAACAGTAAGCAACACAGGAAATACACCCAGAATATCACCAGAAAATCATTCTGCAATTGCTCTTTAAGAGACAAGGCTCAACCTAAGGATTCAAATTACACTGGGTCTTAAGAAGGAGTAGCAGCCTATATGCAGTATTAACATTTCCTCAGTTTTTGTAAGCTGCGCTTCAGGTCTGAAGTAGGAGCTAATGAAGTATTTTGCCTGGCTTTGCACATACATTTTCATGATTATTACTTATTGATCTCAAGCAGACGATGAGGCGTTACAGAAACAAGAGAACAAAAAAAATGTTACAGTCACAGGCACCTTGCAGGCAAGAGAAGAAAGGAAACATACCCAGGAAAGAGGAGCGGGGAGGACACGAGTGAGGATGCAGCAATGCAGTCGCTGTTCCACCCTTTAGGGGATGGCAAAGTTTCTGAACTGTTTTTAACTGCTGAGTGCTGCTGAGTAATTCAAAGAGTAACTCAAATGAATTCATGACAGACTATCAAACAAACTGTAGGAGGGCACTGTGATATCTGTGGTGGTATCATAAAACCTCTGTTGTCTTCTGGGGAAACATAAGGAAGCTTTATATTAGAACAGATGATCAATAAAATCCAACTGAATTTAAAACACACTGTGGATTTTATGTTAATTAGATAAAGTAAATTCTCTGTGGGAAAAGGAATACAATGTTGAGCACTAAGTTGAATTCAAGTTATTTACCCTCTGGCTAGGATTTTAGAATTATTTATGATAACATTAATGGAAAAACTCCTTTCCTCCC
>JASVER010000085.1:1820212-1904424 GCA_030449065.1 Oceanodroma leucorhoa | reverse complement strand
ATCTGGCAACTACAGGTACAGAATTCTCAAGTTATACATTACTCAGCTATACTTACAATCAGTTATTTTTCTGGGCTACAGAAACCCGTACAAATAACGTAATGTATTGTTTACACAGTGGCAGGAAACATCTGGGCTTAGTTGGTGAAGGAATTATGAAAAAATGAGTCGCCAGCTGCACCACAAATACCACCCTGCCAGTTCTGTTGCAAAGACAGTCCAGCTACATTGCATACAAGAAACTGGCTTCCTAATGAAAACATGTTAATTGTGTGTGCTCAGTCCACAGCAGGGAAGGGGAGCTCAGAAAGGCATTTGTGTACTTCCAGAAACGTTATGCTTGATATCCCAGTTCTGTAGGAGTAAACGACCTTCCATTAAACTTCTAGGAAGTGTATTTTTGTACCATTGCAAAAAAAGAATGAAGCTGCAAAATGAACCACATAGGAAATACCATATGGAGGGAATTGAAGAACCCTGAAGTCTCTCACATGCAGACAGATGCCGCAGAAACTCGCTTGAACATACTGCCCTCACAAAGGATTCCGAACGCACAATTCTAAGGAGGATCTTTTTGGCTACTGCGTGTTCACATACAGCTTACGCCAAGGTTAAAGGGATCAGAGGTAAGGTTTTGCACTACAGTGGAATTAAGGTTTTGTTGGGTTTTTTCTAAATGCACATTACAATTGTTTATATAATGTTTACACAGCTGCAGAACCAGCAGTATGACTATGGCTTACAGAGGATTTCCTTGACTTGTCGCTTCCTTGCCCTAAAGGTTAAGCCAAGGCCAGTCTGACATTCAGGCAAGAATGATGGAAACATATTAAGGCAAGTGGGCCCAAATCCACAAACAGAATGATGTCAAAATACAAGTCTAAATCCAAGATGAAAACCCTCACAGGCACCATAAAACCCCTTGACAGGCCCACCAAGTTCAGGCACCAAAAGCTGCAGACAGATGGATGGTTAAAAAAGCTTCCATACCAGCAAGGTCACGAGTCAGGCACTACACATAAACCCAGTTTTCAAAAGCATCAGACTCCTAATGGACCCAATTTGAGCAAACGCTAACATAACTGAGCACCTCACTGTAAAAGCCAGTCTTAAAAAAAATACAGTTAAAAAAATTCCAACTCTAAAGTCAAATCTTTTAAGACAAGAGGTATTCATCCAGGATAATAGTCTTACGCCAATTCTCAAACCTTAGAGATTTAACACCCTCACCCCCCACAGCCACACACAGTACATACTCTGTGAAGAACTTCCTATTCATCCAACTAGAGAGCATTCACGGACAGAGAGCCCTCCTGCCATCTACTGAAACTGTGTGCAAGGGAAGAATTCATGATTAATTGGACTAGACAGACAGAAGCATGACTTGTAACCAAACAATTAAGACACTCACCTACAAGAGAGAAGAAATAGAGGTTCTGTTTATTCTCTCAAAGATGATTTGTAAATCTCATCCAATGACTGATTAAGGTAATAATAAGTTGCCATTAGGGAAGAGATCAGAATATCTGGATGGTTCCGAGACACGTGAAAGCCTGGTTTAATGGCCTGTACGAGGTGTAGTCTTATTTTGACTCTATCTGTTCTGGGATGTTTCTTCCCCTCTGCATGTCTTCCATAAAATAATGAGAACAATCATTTTTATTGTATCATTTTTGCAAGGATTAATTGCAAGTACCATGAAGATTAAAAATACATCAGAGGCATTAGTCACTCCCACAGACATTACACTTTAAAGTGACAGTTTCCAGAGAAGAAGAATGACATGCCTTGGATGAAGTGATAAAGAACTGTACTTCTAGAAAAGAGATTTGTTTCTTAATGCCTTAATCACAGTATTGTTATTAAAGAGGTATTTACATTTTGCCAACTAAACATTAATCACTCACAGTTTTCAGAAAACCCCAATCCTCTTTTATGTTTGGTGTGTTGTTTGTTTTTTTCCCCTCCAGCCTCTGAGAGATAAAGCTATAATTATTTGGCAAGCACAGCCTTATGGTAAAATTGTTGTAGATTTCCAAGACTTCTCAAAACTACCTTAAACAAAAGCCAATCAGTCACAGACAAGTAAAGAATGGTTCTCTTTCTACTGAATACATTTATATTCCTGGAAATTTAAAGGTTTGTTTAGTCTTCCTAGAGAAGACCCTTTCTGAAATTATGCCGGATGCAGAGCAGTACAATGACTAGGCTACTTTCAGCAAAGGAATATTCCAAGAGCTATCCTTTGGATACAAGCCAACCCTGCCTGGATGAAGTAAAAAAAACAAACAAAATCTGTTAAGTCACACTTGAAAAAGTACAACAGAAATCCCAAGCACTTTGCTGTTGAGCATCCACTATTAAATGGACACTTCCCTATCTATCATAGTCAGACTTTTAGCTCTGACCAGCTGCACTTCATAGCAGGAGTTATTCTTCTAGATCCTCAGAATATAGGAACAGGATGTATGTTTTCAGCTGAATGTCCTTTGAGTATGTCATCTGCAACAATACTTACTGTATAGGTTTCTATAAAACACAGACTACTACCCTGAGAACCCTACCTGCCTTAATTAACGCATCCACAATAGGCTGGAGAGCCAGAAAAATAACACTATCACAATCTGAAGGTGGGAAAAAACAGAATCTCAAAGGAAGCCTTTACACCAGGATGATCCCTCTTCTCTGGGTCTCTTTAAATGACATTAAAATCAAGCCATAGACTATCACAAGGCACCAACGGTAATAAACACTCATAATCTGAAATTATTAGTGACAATGTTAGTTTCAGCATTGCATACATTTTAAAACAGATGTTTTAAAAAGCGAGACCATGGTGCCCATAGAGATCCAACTGTACCAAAAACAGATGCAATCTTTTAAAACCATTTTCTTTCCCAATGGTTTTGTTGTTAGCATTTTCAAGACACTCAGTTAAAGAAACTTTTACACAAACTTTTGTCTAAATAGATTTAGCTGAAAACACAGGAATTTTTCCCTGTATCGCCCTCATTACAACATCTGCTCCTCAGAAAAAAAAGAGTACAAGATGATGTTAATTTCAAACAGATCTCACTATCAACAGAAACAGCATGCAGGAACAATATGAACTAATACACAGTCGTAACCTGAATTTCTAGAGCAATATCGTAAGCTCTTAATGTCCAGAGTGAATTGCTTCAGCCAAACTTTCTATTTCAGAGAAATGCAATGTCATTCAAAAGAGGGTTTTTTTTCCTTAAATCTGACTCTCCATAGTCACTCAGCAGCTTCAGTCTCCAGGTAGAAATAAGTTTCCTCTGTCTCCAGAGGAAAACTTGACAAACAGGAAAAGTAGGCAAAGGGAGCTCATAAAATGCTTATTATTACAGATGCATTAAAGCCTTTAATTCTGCAGATTGCAATTATATATGTAATAATGTAAAGAAAACGATTATTTCCTTTAGGAAACTTATTTCCCACACAATATCCTTGTTGCTAAATTGGAGAGATATGGGTCTGATGGATGGACTACTCAATGCATAAGGAATTGGCTGGGTGGCTACATCCAAAGAGTTGCGGTCAATGGCTCAATGTCCAAAGGGAGGTTAGTAACAACTGGTGTCCCTCAGGGGTCTGTATTGTGATCGGTACTGTTCAGTATCTTTATTAATGACACAGACAGTGGGATTAAGCACACCCTCAGCAAGTTTGCAGATGATACCAAGCTGAGTAGTGCCACTGAGGGAAGGGATGCCATCCAGAGGGACCTTGACAGGCTTAAGGAGCGGGCAAATACGAACCTCATCAAGTTCAACAAGGCCAAGTGCAAGGTCCTGCACCTGGGTCAGGGCAACCACCAGTACCAATACAGACTGGGTTACATGGTCTGAGAGCAGCCCTGCGGAGAAGGACTTGGGGGTACTGGTAGATGAAAAGCTGGAGGTGAGCCAGCAATATGCGCTCGCAGGCCAGAAAGCCAACCATATCCTAAGCTGCATCAAAAGCAGCGTGGCCAGCAGGTCAGGTGAGGTGATTCTCCCCCTCTGCTCCGCTCTGGTGAGACCCCACCTGGAGTACTGCATCCAGCCCTGGGGTCCACAGTACAAGAAAGACATCGACCTGTTGGAGCGGGTCCAGAGGAGGGACACGAAAATCATCAGAGGGCTGGAACAACTCTCCCATGAAGAAAGGCTGAGAGAGTTGGGGAGCCTGGAGAAGACTCTGGGTAGACCTTATTGCAGCCTTGCAGTAGTTAAAGGGGGCTTATGTAAGAAAGATGAAGAGAAACTTTTCACCAGGGCCTGTAGTGATAGGACAAGGGGCAATGGGGTTAACCTAAAAGAGAATAGGTTTAACCTAGATACAAGGAAGCAATTCTTTACTATGAGAGTGGTGAGACACTGGAACAGGTTGCCCAGAGAAGCTGTGGATGCCCCATCCCTGGAAGTGTTCAAGGTCAGGTTGGACGGGGCTCTGAGCAACCCGATCTAGTTGAAGACGTCCCTGCCCATGGCAGGGGGGTTGGACTAGATGATCTTTAAAGGTCCCTTCCAACACAAACCATTCTATGATTTGGCCAATGCATTTCAAACTGCATTTTATAGTCTAGATTCCATAACAATAAAAAACCCTCAATTGTATCCTATCTGTAATTCCAGTAGTTCGTTAATTTGCTTTAGAAAATTATTATACTGCTGACAGTATCTTGCAATATTAGTGGAGATAACAATATATAATTACTAATCATAACTTTGTATTATGGAATGTCACCTTCCTGGGTGAAGTTTATGATTATGCCTTTGGGGAATGTACAATAATTTGAATATTTAAAAGAAAAATAAAAAAAAATACTCCACTGGTATGTCTATACAGATTTCTGTATGGCAAGTAGTTCCTCCTGTTATATTACCTGAATTGCCGTCTTGTTCACAGTAAAGTTCCTGCCCCAAATCAAAGACAGCAGATAGGATCTGTAGCTTTTTCCACATGGGAAATACCCTAGACACCAGGATACGGGGTTTTCCCTCTTCCCTTTGGATAACACCACCACTCTATGTCAGCTAGTCATCATCTAGCAAAACAAAGACAACATAGTCACCAGGACAACTGTTTTGTACCTTCTCTTAAGAATGAATACTTAAACTTTGGCAAAATGATACACTCCTACAGCTGTGAGATACAACATTATGCAAATTTTCTTTCTTTACAAGAGTTAATGGAGCTTAACACTAGATGGGAAGCTAACCATGAATACTTATTCTAACATTTCAGTTAGCATCATCACTTTATGACTGAATTCTGTGCTTCGTTTCCCAGATGGCAAATTCCTTCCAACTCTTCCGTTGAGTCTTTTTTCCAGTTCTCTGTTCAGTGTTTCTACTCCTTCCTATCTCATATCTTTAGCAAATCATTCTTTATCACTACTCATCCATTTTTGTCTATCCTTTGTATTTTGCCACAAGTAAGGTAATGCACTCCAACTGTTAGTTACTTCAAACAGAAAAAAACATCCAATATTTAGAACAAAAAAACAGAATGCATATAACTCATCACGGTTATGAAATTCCAAACAGGATCTTCGATTTTCATCACCACATATACTTGAACATGCCTGGACATCAGAAAACTTTCTAGCTTTGAATTTACGGGCTTGAAACAAAGTGGTTTGCAAATATGTTGACTAGCTATAAAAGGTTTGAATTCCAAAGGGAGACAACAAAAGGACTTAGACCTATATCTAACTGGAGTACTATGTAATAATTACATTCTGAACCGGGTCAAAATTATTTTGACAATGTGAAAGCTAAGCAATCTAAATTGCTAATATTCCTGTGTCTCTTTTTCACTTAATAATAAAGAACTGAAAACCCTAAGTGTCTTTCCTCAAATAGCAGCAGATGATGAAAAAAACACATGAAATGACATCTATCTCCAGATAAATCTGATCTACACAATTCAAATGCATAAAATTTGTTGAGAAAAGCATTTTCTCCCTTTGCTTTAATGCAACACAGCAGGTTAAAGAAACCAACAGAAACCTTCTAAGCCAACAGACCTGTATGTGCTGCTGTTAGAGCCACACATCTCCCTGTTTCAAGTGAAGGAAAGAGAAAGCAGCAGAACTATTATCTCAACAACTGGAATATATCATTTGCAGTTTTACACAAATCATGCTTTCCCCAACCTAGACAGCAGCCCTGATTTTTCAAATGCCTTTTAAAAAATAAAAATAATAAAAAAAAAAACAACAAAAAACCCCCCCAAAAAAACCAAAAAGGGGGCACTGTCTTCTTTAATTTAGCCCTTGACCTTCCCTTTGTTTCCCAGACATAGCAGAACTGTGTGACATTTTTCAAGAAACTCAAAGAGGCAGAGAACATTCCACATTCACAAGATAACAATGATAAACCAGCATGCATGTCAAACCCCAGAAACTGAGCAGCCACCCAAGGTAACATGACTCAAATTAGGGTAGCAATCAAATGAGGGGTCATGACTCTCATCGATTATTTTCAGCAGTTTATTTTAAGTTTGTTGACTGCTAAGATTGTTTTCAGCAGACTCACAGCAGGCTCCAATGATCAGCACTGTAACTGAAACAAACTCGCTTTTCCCAGTTACCTTTTACAAACCCCTTCAGGTAAGCTGGTGCAGTAACGCCCACCTCTCCGTCCCTAGGGTCCACAAACGAGAAGTTGAAAACTACCAGTTTCAACTAAACTCTGCTTTGGTAAACCAACCTTACAGAAAAGAAATAAGCATTATAAATGATAGGGAAACATTTCCCCTTTGCAAAAACACAGAGGGGAAAGAAGATGAAAGCTCTAAGAGCATTTGTCCTTGAGTAGAATGATGACAGCACATGCACCTCCTGCACATGCCACAGAAAAGACAAATACTAAGTGGAGATAAAAATATTAAAGATAAATACTAAAGACAAATACTAAATGGAGATAAGCTGGGAACTGTAAGGGTAAATTTCTCCAGGATGCCAAAAAGTTGGTTTAAAACATCATGGCTAGCAAAGCAGAGTTGGAGTCCATCTATTCCTGACAAATTCAACTGAAGTGTGAACAAATTTTCATAAGCTACGCGGCTACGGCTAGTTGGAATCCTGATGAGTAGGGAACTGGAAGCTGTTGAAGACAGTAAACTTATTTGCATAAACCCACAGATGAAAGGCAGCTCTGCAGGACATGAAGACAGCCAGCAAATGTTTTTGGTTTGTTTGGTTTTTGGGTTTTGTTTGTTTGTTTGTTTGTTTTGGGTTTTTTGGGGTTTTTGTTTGTTTGTTTGTTTGTTTTTGTTTTTTGGGTGGAGAATCCATGGCATGCTGACACAAAAAGCAGGCGAGCCTGATGTCACATCAGACCATTTCTAACTCTTCCACGGCCAGTCAATCCTGCTGTCTAGTTGTAAAACAGCTGGGGAAAGAAGATTTCTAGTATTCTCCACAGCAGTGCTGAATAACTTTCAGACAGCTAGTCTGAAGCAACACGACAGGACCAAATTCACAGCTACTTTTCTATTACGAAAAGTGAAAGTAAAAGCTTATCAGAACACAATATTAAGTAGCATTTAACCTTTGTTTTGAACACATGCAACACAAACAACATGCAAGGGGCTGGTAAGATTCAAACCGAAAAGCTTACTCACACCTTGATATTCTGAGAAGAGCACGTTACATTCTTCCTAGCTGATGGAAATCTGGCAAAAACAAATGGCTAACCTTGTAAAACAAAGGATAACAACCATGGAAACTAACAATGCTGGGAGAAGTCAAGTCACTACACTGCAGGATGTACTTCCCTCACATTATTTTGACATTTTGTTTTTAAGTTGTTTCAGTAGCTGTGCTGTAATTTATCTTACAGAGGTAATGAGGTCTTAAGCTTGAATCTCATGACAGCACCCTATTATTCCTTCTTTTTTCCCTTGGACTGACATACTTCCTGAGAACTATTTGATCTACAAATGAGCAAAGAGAACTGTTCTACTTTACCAGAAATAGGGTTCTTCACCTTATTTTCATTAAGAACATGCAACTCCCTTGGTATACCAAGACATCAATAGATTATTTACAGTAGCATCAAGATTAAAGCAAACCATGCAGATTGACGAGCTCTGGTCTTTAAATCCTGGGTAGAAGATTTTACAGTGTTTTTCCAACAACTTAAATAAGGTCCTGATTCTACAAAGACAGCCTCACTGAAGCATCTCAGTATGTCCATATAAAGCTGAATAAACATTTAAAACTTCAAAGGGAATGAGTTTAAGGTGTCTATATATTGACACACCAACCCACAAGCAGGTGGGCTTTTTAAAAACAAAACAAAACTCTCAGCCTGCATATAAGTTACTTATATTGTGGTGAAACTGGATTTTTTTTTAACAGTATCTATTTAATTGGTTGCTGTTTTATGATCTGTCTGCATTTCTCATTACAGACAACAAAAATCAATTAAATCACTTCACTTTTGCTTATAATCACTTCATGTTCTTAAGCTGTGGTTTCACAATGGCTTCAAGATGATGCAAGTGCAGCCCATGACTGAAAGGATTTGTTTCAGACCACCTGCACATGCCCTCTCCCCCTCTTTGGTTAGCACTAGCACTCCTGCAGTGTCTTGCTGGGGGTTAAATCAGAGCAAAGCTGTAGCAGATGACTTTGTCCCTTTAAAAGGGCAATGAAAATTCAATCTTTGGGCAAGGCTTCCCATTATATGTAGCACAGTATAGCCACGTAGTGTTCACAAAAGGAGATAGCACTGCGAGTCAACTAAACTAATTCTGGAAAATACTAAAAAAAAAAATAAATGGAGTAGCATTCTACCAGAGTGATTTTGAGAGCTCACTAGCTGCACTGTCTCCAGATTCATCACTTGGGCGATGGGGAATAAAACCACCCCCCTCACCTAGGGCCTACAGATAAGGTAAACGTAACTGTTAGTTAAACTCTGTTCACTTCAGTTTTGCCAGGGAACAGTCGCTTAAGTTACAACAGCTTTTAACTGCCTGCTGCATAGAAATGCTCCTTTGGGGTTCTATTTTTATATACTCAAACTATGCGTAGCACACTGTTCCAAGTCAATAACTGTTTTTTTAAATTCATAGAAATTAGATTTACAGAAATGAGACATCAAATATTACTTTAATTCAAACCCAGACGTAAAGTAAGGATCCTTCTTACTCCAGGTGCCACTAGGGAAATCAGTGAAGTCCATAAAAAGAGTTCTAGGTATCTTTAACATGAGCCTGACTGTGCACCTCATGTCATGGTCGTACTTTAACCAATGTCAACAAGACTCCTTAGGTGAGACACTAATTGTAGACCTGCAAAGCACGTGATAGCAACGCTGCCAACAGCACTCCTAGGTGCCCATTTCACCACTGCATGGCCTCCTCAGCTGGGTCAAAACAGCTGTCTGAATACCCACACTGCCAAATGGTTATAACATGCAAAGGTGATCTTAGGCCAGACCAGTTCCTTTACCTGGTGTACAGCACAGAAATTTAAGTCCTTGTACGTGGTGGATGCTGGTGGGAAATGGGAGATGTGGAGCAGGGATACCTAAGCCAGCCTAGCCATCCAACACCTTGCGCTGTGAAACTACCAAGCAAGCCACTCAGTGACTCTTGAGAGCGAGATAGCTGAGAGCCTTTCAACCGCCTGTAAAAAGCTCTTCCTCTACTTTGCAAAGTCTCATAAAGAAGTTCTTCAGGCACGTTTGTAACAAATTTGCATTCAAAGGCAGAAGCTTTTTATGAAATAAGACACTTTTAGAAAAGATACTCCCTGAACATTCTCTCAGAGTTTCACACACATACTGACAAAATGGCACTATCAAAAAAGTCCTATCTCCTAGTTCATAAAAAAATAATGTACTTGCCAAGTATTTCATTCCCTATAACATAATGTGCTCCAAATCTGATTCCCCATGTACTAACACTGAATGGAAATTCATGGAAAGGAGGCAGAGCCTGAAAACACTTAGTCATTTGGAGAGCACTTCAGAAAGAAGGAATGTAAGAAGTGCCAGCACATACACCTACAACAGCAGCTCAGTTTTCTCAGATTCTATGCTATTTTAGTCTGGCATTATCTGACTGCAACCAGAGCACAGTGATGATTCAGTAATATTGCAAGGAGGGCACTTTTAGGATAAGAGGATGAGATCATAATCACTTCCATAGAAAAGAAAAGAAAAAAAATAGTCTCTCTAGAATCTATTAGATCAGTAGCATCTGCTAGCATATCATACTATATTGAAGACACCAGAGCCATAACTAATGATTCCACTACTTTTGACCACTAGTCAAAAGACTGAAAAGCACAGCAACCTGACACATTAGATTTGCAAAAAACATACTCCCATCAGACACCAGCCTATTCCCTTTTTAAGCTACTTTTTGCCACATTGATCTGCAGTCCCTCTCCCCCTCCATTTTCTCTGAATCCCAAAGAATGGCTAGAAACAAGCAGTGAGAAGACTTCTATGACTTACAGCGCAGACAGCAAAAATCATATGGTAGTTTTTCCCTGCCTTAAGGCTAACTTTTAGCCACAAATCTAGACAGAAAACACCAACTACTGTCCATAGAATCTAATCAATTGCCAGGTCCCAATGACCATGTCAATTGCCACTCAATTCCAGTATTTTAACAGCAGCCTAGTAATATTGTTTGCAAAGTATCATTTTTGGCAAAACACCAAGCTCTTTCAAAATAAGAACAGACATTAAGCTGTCTCTGCTTCAGTATGCATGGAACCTGAAGTCACTTCGACAAACAAACTGTCCTAAGAGTCAGAGCTGGCACATAACTTCAACGATAACAGCAGTATCTAAATAATGAGGTCCTGCAAACACAGTAACATATGGTAGTAAAGGGAATTCCAATGTTGTGTTTCTGGGGTAGGAAACACCACCCCTTCTGCCAAAATACTTAAATTGTACCTCTCCACCCTCCCAAACACAAAGGGAGGATCCTAAATCTGATGCACACACCACACCCCCGAGGCTAGCTCACCTATGTGTGTTTTGGGAGCACCAAGAGAATGCTAGTTAAGCTGACAAGGCTTCAAAGATCTTTCCCTCATGGTGTTCCATCTACGTAAAATCTACCTAAGTCTAAAACCTGAACAGGCTAATATCAAATAAACTGAGTATGAAACATGCAACAGAAAAATCTGGACAAGAAAGGGAAGAGAGCTGACAGGACAACTTTATAAATCCGAGACTCTATTTGACTCACGCCTAATGACTGAAGTCATAAATACCCCTGTCAGTGCTTATTCTAAGATTTTCCCAAATACCTTTGTGCCTCTCTTCAGGCTCTTGAGACTCCAGCTATGTGCTGAGCAAATAAACAAACATTTCTTTAGCCCCCAGAGGACATCGGAGGATTTTACAAAAACCAGACACGAGGCCTGACCTGGAAAACTTCCTTGCAGCCTCACCTCACACAGCTACCAGGTTAAGACCAACGCGGACAAAGAGCGGTCTGAGGAGCGGCTGCGGAAATACTTACTCCTTGAGCCACGTCTCGCTCACACCGCTCCCCCTCAGCCTCCCTGCCCAGGCAGCCCACCGCACCGCCCAGGCGCCTCGGCAGCCCGCCCGCCCGCCCCACCTCACGCCCAGGGCTCGGCCTGAAGGCCGGCTGCCTGCCGCACGCCGCCGGCGAGCCCCCGAGAGCCCCTTCCCGCGGGGCACTGCAGTGCGAACGCCCCCCCCCCAGCGGTCGCCCACAACGGCCGCCGAGGGGGTATGGGGGGTCCTGCCCGCGGAAGCCCGCGGGACGGGGCAGGGGAAAGATGCCTGACGGGGACCCCCGGCGCGGCCCGCCCGGCGGCCCCGCGAGCGCCCTCCGCCACGGCCTAGCCGGCTGCCCGCCGGACTTGGGAAAGTTTCAGCAGGGCGGGGAAAGGGAGGAAACCCTCAGCCCCGCCGCCCAGAGACGCGGGGGGACGCCGGGAGCCCCCTTCCCCGCCGCGCCCGGAGCAGCCGCGCTGCGGCGCCTCGCAACCGGGCAGCGCAAGGGGGCGCGGGAGGAGCCGCCACCTCCTCCTCCTCCTCCTCCTCCTCCTCCCCGGCGGCGGAGGGCACGGAGGGCCGGGGGAGCCCGGCCAGCGGGCAATGAATGGCCAGGCCAGACCCGCCCCCACCCCCGCTCACTCACAGGCGACATAGGCGACGAAGGCGAGCCCCACGAGCAGCTTCATCCTCCTCCGGTTGATGGCGGTCACCAGGCGCAGCAGCGGCCCCTTGCTCACCATGCCCAGCGGCAGCGGCACGCAGCGCCGGGCGCCTGCACGGCCGGCCACGCCACCGGGCTCGCGCGCGCGCCGCCACCCACCGCTCGGCTCGGCTCGGCTCGGCTCGGCTCCCCCCGCCCGGGAACCGCCCGCGCAGGCGCACCGGTGCCCGCCCGCTCTCCCTCCCTCCCCTTCCCCCGCTGGGGATGCGGTCGGCGGCCAACGGCGGCCGGAGCGGTGGCGGCGTAGCGGGGCGCATGCGCCGGTCCCTACCGCCGGGCGGCTTGGTCCTGGGCCGGCGCCTGGGCCGGGCGGCGGGGCGAGGCGAGGCGAGGCGCGGCGGTGTTGCCGCGGGGCCCGTCCGTCCTTCCTCCGTAACAAGCGGCGGGCYCTTGGCTAGAGGCTGCCTGCAGGGCGCCCGCCTCCCTCGGGGCGTGCGTGAGGAAAAGGAAGGGCGCCCGCCGCCTCTCCGTGCCCCTGGCCGGGTTTTTCAGGGTGCTTCAGCGTCGGCCGTCTTGGTCACATGTCGCCTCCCGCCGTGGTGGCCCTTGGGTGGTGACCTGCCGGGACGGACGGACGGACGGACGGACATGGGCACACACATAGGCCAAACGCGTGTCACGCTGTCTCCTTAAGTTCCCGGTATTTTGAAAGCACCATTTGCCTCATCCCAAATGTGCTTTCCATATCTGCACGCATCTGTTTGCCAGGGTAAATGAAAAATTTTGGGACTTCTTTTTTCCCTAAAATAATAGTTCATGAATTTGCCTCTGTTTAGGATAACGAGATTGCAGTTACTTTTAACTGGTTTACATTTCTACCGCAGCTTCCATCCGAAGTCCTTGTGGCCTGTTGCAAACTGCAGATTTGTATTTGCCTGGAACGGTAGGCACCTTCCTCACGTGTCAAAACATGTTCTCCTGCCAGTAAAATACACCCGCTTAATCTGAGGAGAAATCTCCCTCCACAACCCAACCTTCCCCCTGAGTAGTATGGCCTTCAAACAGTTTCTAAGGGGTATTCTTTTTCACACTCGTCTCCCACAGAAGACTGCGAGAACAAGTGTTCTTGAATTAAATGACTAGATTCGATCATTTAATTTCAGTATAGAAATACAGCTTGTTTACACCAAAGAAACTGACCTCAGTCAGAGACCTACACAGTTACCAAGAGTTAACCCCTCCTTATTACGAGGAGTAAAGTCTGTCAAATGTGTGACTCTCAGAAGAGTAAGTGCAGTAAGGTGCTGTTCAGAGTGATTAAGAATATTCCTCTGCGACTCAGAGGGGCGAAGTGACTTTATTCAGGAAGCCTTGAGAATTGAAATTCCTAACTCCTAACCCTGTGCTTTGATTATAAGGCCACTCCTTTCCTCTTGACTTTTGTTTCCTTTGATTTGTATTCGACATTTTACTTGCCTGCTAATTCCACTGCTTGTAGCTATGTGGAGAAAAGGGAATAAAAATATCACCATTTAAAACACAATCTAGCACCAAATTTGTCTGCGTAGTAATCACTCAAATAGTAACAGGGTTTTATACCAGGAGTAAATTTCGCCATCAAAAAGCTGTAGCTGAACAGCACTGCATGAAAACCAGAGAATGTTCCAGGAGTATCATTCCCTCCCTGCACCTCGTACTCCCATTGTTTTGTSAGGATTTTCCATAATGGTATCCATATGCACAATACCGATTCCACAAGCCTTTAGGGGTAGGCAAGACGCTTTTAACAGTTGCCCTGCCCTAAGCTAAGCTGCACAATCCGTGACTCGATCAAGCTGCTGGCGTAAGGCACCTTGCTTGGCACCACGCTCAGTGTTCAGGCTAATTTTGCTGCAGAAACACGTTGAGGCAGGCTGCAATCCGTGAAGATGGGAAAAGGAGAGCAAAGGAGCAGGATGCTTTATGGAGCTTCATGGTGGAGGGGACTCGAACCTCATGGGAGGCAGCCTGACCGTGCTCTCTACAGGGCCAGCTGTGTCCACGTCATTCTCCAAGTGAGCCAGAGCATGTCTAACTTAACTGCAGGAGGGTGAGCGTAAGCCTGTCATATCTCAACTATAACTATAGGCATGTACCTTATAAGTACTATAAAGTTCCCCAGGCACATAATGGCCAACAGCAGGGACACTTATTTCAGGATACAGCTGGTCACATTCACAACCTTATGCCCAGGACTGGCACCAATGGCAGTGGTTCTTGTATGTAGTGGCTCCTGCGTGTGCCAAGAGAAAGACTGAGGGATGATACAGGTTTGAGTGCTGACTCTCAGGTGTGGACTATAGATCAGGAAGCAGGCATCCATCTCCCTTCAGGTCATTACCTTAGCCAGGCTGATGGCGTGACCTCAGCTAATGGCAATCCTCTTGGGGCTAGTTTGCAGGCAATATACCCTGTCTCCCATACTGCAGTTTTCAACTTTAGTTCTCAAAGTGCTTTATAAGAGCATTTTGATTTTTTTTCACTAAACCACATCCTGTAAAATGATGGGTTTTTTTAAATGATGGCATTTTTAAATGACTTTTTTAATGATTAAAAATGTGAATGTGCAGGTGTATCTACCTGAACGACCAGTATGAACTTAGAATTCACAGCACCCCTGCAACATACTTTTCCTTGATACCAGATCAGAAATGTACAATTACCTAGCTGTCATTCCAGAATCAGGAAAAAACCTGCCACAGTTTGCACGATTTCCACATGATGCCGCATGGGGGAGACTCTTCTGCCATGTGGAAATACAGGGAAGATCTTGTCTTTCTGTGTCAGTCGTGTTTCTGCAAGAAATGACATCCACTGTATGATCCGGGAAACAGAAGTGGACCCTGGGCACTGAGACCCGAGCAGAGAGAACGGCTGTGTATGAGATGAGGAAATGAGTTGCAAAGCACTGAAAAAATGCAAAAATAAAAACAAGCCATTACCATGACACTACTATCATCTCTTGTAGCTTTGGTCTCCAGGTTAGTTAAGGCTGAATGTAGCCAAGAAGGTAACACAGAGTTGAACAGCTATGCGTGCACACCCTCAGCATTCAGCTGCATCCTACAGCTAGTGATACTTACCTGGGAGGAATTGTTCTGGTACCTTGATCCTCCTCTAATAAATCTACAGATGATTCTGTGAAGTAACACTGTTGTACTGCATAGGCACAATAATCCAGTCATACAAAAACCTAGATAATCTTGGAAAACTAATGCCATTCATGTATGCACAGATAGTAAAAATGTGAAAACAGTTTTTTTCAAAAAAGATTGGAATGTGAATCTTTTTTTGGTGAACTCTACTTTTAACAGCAGATCGTAGTGAGGAGGGGAACTTAGACCACAAAAAAAAAGAGTTAACACTAGCAGCGTTTCTTTTCAGGGAAAGTTAGAAGTTTGAGTGTTTGTGTGTTTTTTGTAAGACTAATGAAAAGAGAACACGCAGTTCTGGGAACAGAGTCAATTTTTTTAATATTAACATCTCAAAAGAAAAAGAAAGCTGCTAAGTGCTTCAGACAGTTCTTATTTATTATTTGGATGGTGATGGCAATAAACAGTTTCAAATACAACTGGATCACAACTGTCCTAAGTATTACATGAATGCAGAATTGAGACAATCCCAGACCTTGAAAACATACAAATTAAGAGGCAAATCATCCAGTGAATGTCAACAAACAAACAAGCAGGTGTCAAAGCATAATATGGAAATGACTACTTAAATATGGGTTTGCAGAAATTAGGTGAATCATGTAGTGATTTAGACAGCTATTTGCAAAGAATAAATTATAACATACAAGGAAATAATGGTATTTCAAACTACAGTGCAGTCCATCTATTTTGTTAACCAGTTTCATTAGGTATCACGTGGGAGTAGTCCCAAGATTTCATTCTGTAAAAGTTGAGGCTCCTTTTTACGTCAAGCACTTAGAAACCCAACACGCAACGCTACTCAGAAAGTTGCTTCAGGCTGCAGGCTTGAAATTGGTACACTGACTAGATTGAAAAAAAGTCAAACAACATTCCTAAATTGACTGGTAGCATTATCTACATAAAGTACTTGTTCTTCATGATGCATTTTTCCCCTGAGGTAACTGAAGACAGCCCTGTACATTTTCAAAGTCGGAAAAAGATTTTAAGGTGCTATATCTATTCTGAAAGTGCAGAAGACCATATGCAAGATTATCTGATAATTGGGTCAGAAYGAAATAGCAGAGATAGTGGCTAAATTACTGATTATAAAAACTTGTGAGCAGTTAAAACCACTATTCCTCAAAGTTCTTTTATCATCCATCAAAGAAGCTAGTTTATTAGGCTAGGTCAGCAAGTAAGTCATTCGTTCACTGCTGTTTTACATTTCATAATTTCCCCAAGCCCTTTGGAGCTTTTTAGTTGGCATCGTTCTCCCCTACAGCACTTGGGAAGCAGTGACTTTGAATTTTGGGTTGGATTCCGTCCAGATCATGCTGGAATTAGTACCAAAGAAGCCCACAGCTTCTTTGTATAATGGTACAGAGCAGTCGTAACTATATGCCTCTGTTTCCCAATATATCGCTGCCCCAGAAAGTGAACAAGAATAAACCTGTCTTGGGGTGGGCCAAGGATGTATATGCATGTAATATGCATGTGATGTAGTGGATGAGGACTGCTCTTTGTTAAGAAAACCCGCTTGGGGCTTATGCTGGAAGTCTGTACTGGCCATTGCAGCCCTAGGAACAGGGAAGGCATTTTTTTTCTGCATCTTTACTTGCAGTAATGCTGGCTGGATGTGGCTTTAGCCGGTATGCTGTATAAAAGGTCTGATTCTCCTTTCTTCATGCAAGCCTCGGGCAGATGGTTTACAAGCCACCTCAGTGACAGTGTTTCCTCACCGGTGTGAGGATTATCAGGTTAATTGCAAATAAGGGGCTGATGCTCTGAGTAACTGGAGGAGCAGGACTGTGAGGTGCTGGAGAGTACCTCTGCTCTGCAGTGTAGATACATCTATTGGTGTTTTTTCCTCTGAGGCAGAAAAGATTCWTAGTGCTGTTCAACTACTCTAATGCTGTCAATAAAGCAGAAAGTAAACAAGGTAATTAAAGGTATTAGAGAACTTGTACGGCTGAATTTATAGAAAGACACTACTGAGAAGAGGCTGTATCACAGCCCAGTTGAAATGGATTTGGAGTGCACAAATTCCTACTGATGTTTGATATTATTCCTCTTCCACAAATTTCCTTAGCTGTAATGTCAGAGAGGTTAGATGGATGACAGAGAGAACAAATACACTCACATTTCTGGAAATGTAACATAGAAGCATTATTGAGTTTATGTGGTCCATAGCTATGATGTTCCATGGCCTTATGAAGAGGGATCTGGGACAGCTGCAAACAGAAGAGTGTCACTTAGCAGGCTCATCTGAATGATGGGGCACAGTGTACCTCAGCAAGTTTGCAGATGACACCAAGCTGGGAAGAGTGGCTGATAAACCAGAGGGCTGTGCTGCCATCCAGAGGGACCTCAACAGGCTGGAGAGATGGGCTGACAGGACCCTCATGAAGTTCAACAAAGAGAAGAGAAAGCCCTGCACCTGGGGAGGAAGAACCCCAGGCACCAGTACATGCCAGGGGCCAACCAGCCAGAAAGGACTTGGAGGTCCTGGACACCAAGCTGAACAAAAGCTAGCCATGTGCCCTTATGGCGAAGAAGGCTAATGGTATCTTGGGCTGTATTAGGAAGAGTGCTACTCAGCACTGGTGAGGCCACACCTGGAGTGCTGGGTCCAGGTCTGGGCTCCCTAATACAAGAGAGCATGGACATACTGGAGAGAGTACAGTGAACAGTTACTAAGGTGATGAAGGGACTGGAGCATCTCTCCTATGAGGACAGGCTGAGAGAGCTGGGACTGTTCAGCCTGGAGAAGAGAAGGCTCAGGAGGGATCTTATCCCTGTGTATAAATACCTGAAGGGAGGGTGTGACGAAGAGGGATCCAGGCTTTTTTCAGTGGTGCCCAGTGACAGGACCAGAGGCACTGGGCACAAACTGAAACACAGGAGGTTCCCTCTGAACATCAGGAAATGCTATTTTACTGTGAGGGTGACCGAGCACTGGCACCGGTTGCCCAGAGAGGTTGTGGAGTCTCCATCCCTCGAGATATTCAAAAGCCATCTGTACATGGTCCTGGGCAACTGGCTCTAGGTGGCCCTGCTTGAGTAGGAGGATTGGACCAGATGATCTCCAGAGGTCCCTGTTAACCTCAACTCTTCTGTGATTCTGTGTTTACAAAGCAAACAAAAGCACAGATCCATATATTTTACTCAGCTCTGGGCTTTTGTTCTTTTTCTGGATACAGCTGAATAGGTACAAAACCAGGCGAGTGCAAGTACTTTTGTATAAATTGGCTTTAGTTATCTCAATAGAAATATTCATGTGAGTAAAGACACTAATGAACAGCCTTCTGTGTAACCTTTTGCAATTATAAGCTTGGTCAAGGTAATTTACAGTATCAAATTTCTGTTTTGAAGGAGGATTAGGAATTTCCAGATAAGTTTTCCAGTAGCTAATGAGATTTAACCAAATAAACTTTCATTTCTTCCTTCCAAAGTTAAATTATGATTTACATGAACAGTAAATTCCCCCAGTGAATACCTGTTAAATTAATTTGGAAATTGTGTTGGAGCCCAACAAGCAACCAACCAAATCTAACAAAAGAACTCTTGAATTTTCTTGTTATATAGAGTATAAATTCACTGCTGGTGAAAGCAATACCCCGTAGATTTCCAAATCATGTAAAAGCCATGTGAACTTTCGAGTATAAAACTTATTCATAGAAAAAAAAGTGACAATTCTTATCTGCACACTTCTATCTTGTGCCTCTCATTGGCACTGAAGATTTATTGCTGCAGTGCTTATTAAATGCAACCAACAAAAGACAGTGAAGTTCTAATATGTACAGAATTTGCATAATTAGATCAAAAATAATTATCAGAAATTTATTGTTTCCCATTATGCCAGTCCTTCCATGGGAAGGTTTTATAAATGAGTAAGTTTACATATATCATGGGCTTCACACTAGGCAGTTACGCTAAGTTGGTTAGGCCAGGCTTGGACAATACCATATGACCTTACTCGCTCATGCAACCTTCTCTTTTTAGCTAAGGAAACAATACTGCGAGGTGAACGGTGAATTGAGGAAGGAATGCAATGAAGACAAAGCTGGAACATGCACCTGGACTACATCTGGGAAGTATTCCTAAATCCTGAAGTTTCAACACATGGACAGCTTTGAAGCATTCTGCAAAAGGTTCTGAAAAAAAAGTAATCCTATTATCAGGAGACTTACATCTGAAGTCTGCGGGAGATCAAAAAGGTTTGGAAACCTTTCTTCTATGCACACATGATAGGCTGGCTAGGTAGCAACAGGATCTCAAACTCTAGTGCCTGTTAAAAGGAAAATAATTCTGTTGATTCAAGTTATTGGTAATTTCAACAAATACATGGCTCAGGAGCTTGTCTATTGTACATATAGAAGCATTTCCCAACCTAGTTGCACTGGATTCACTTCCAGATAGCACAGATGTGCCCACATAGATTATATTGGAAAAATTAGTCTCTTGCCAGGATAGCTTAAACTAGTACCCTGAAAAGAATCAAGCAATATCAGTAAGATGAGTTGTTACTAGACATTTTGCCCTGATGTCTGTGCTGGTGATGGCTGTGATTTTTTTAGCCTGGGTACATACCTGTATAAATGTACGCATACATTCCTGTGTCTCTTTATGTCTCTCTCCTGCTCTCCTGTCTCTCTGGTCCCTCAGTAATTTTTTAATCACCAGCTTGTTTCATCTGAAATAGTATAGGTCTCAGAGGTGTTAATTTCCCTATACATTTATTGGTGGTAGGCAGATGGAAAAGATACAGATTATGTTTAAGTCTTACTGAGTAGCAAAGAGTCCGTGCAGGAGGAAGACATATGAACACTGTGACTATGAGAATTTCAATCAGAGCTCACAATTTATTAGATATGAAACAATTCAACCACAAGATACAAATTCTTGGGAAACCAGGCTTCATTAGCTCTTCTGTTCCTGGAGTTATTAATTGTAGCAAAACTTGAGAGAAAACCCACAGTGCCAGCTTCCTGGGAGAAATGAATGGCTTGAAGCAGAGARATCTACAGAAGATTGAGAGTAATGTGGAAAGGGGAAAGGAGAAGAAAGCAATCTGTTGAAATTAAGAAGCTGTGCCCAAATATCTTAAAGCAGAGGCTTTAATTATCCATGTTTCTCTCAAGAAGTTTGAGAACAATGCCAGATGATAAAGATCTAAAGTAGATTTCTGAACCCTTTTTCTCCCCACACCCATGGCATTTACAAAAAGAAGAGGTTGATTGTATGAGGAAAGAAGAAGGAAGGGTGTCGTCCATGTGAATGGCACTTTGGTAGTGCGCATTGRCTCAGCCCACCCACTCCCACCCAAAATGAACTTGGCTGAAGGGGCTGATTACTCATGCATGTCATGCAGGCTTCATTTGCTAAATCCAGCCAACTGGAGAGCAAGTGCAAGCAAAACCAGTTTTGTACTCCGTCTGTCAGGCCATTCATTTGTCTTCTGTATAGTTTTGTCACATGTCAATGGACATTTCAAAAGAAAATGCGTTTGAAAGGCATTATTTTCCATTTTCGTTTTTAAAGAAAATGGCCATGCTGAAAGACTACAGCAGCAAGCTTTGTCTAGAGATTAGAGTGCTCTTCTACAGATATTCCAACAAGAAATTCCTGGCTGCCTTTATTATTTATTTCAACGTTTACAGCCATGCAGGCTTAGGGTTTATAGCACCTAAATGAATCTTGTGAGACTATAAAATCTGTAATACACTTACAGGTGGCACCCTTTGTATTCATCTAGCTTTAATAAAGGCTATGCTCATACGTTTGTGGGCTAAGGTATTCTGTTTGGTTGCTAAATAGAAATAGCTATGGCTGAACAAAAACTGTATTAAAAACCCAGCTATTAAGGACCTCTAAATGATGCCCTTTAACATGGTCATGTGCTTTGGGAAATAGTTACCGTTCACTACCAGGGGCAAAGAAACCTCTCTTTTTAGTGGTAGTTGCTGTCTATAKTGCATCCTGCAATTAGTTAAGATGCTATCTACAGGACCATTGTCCTTCACTGGGAGCTGAAGGACACCCTAATACCAAATTCCTGATGTTCCTCACTGTTTTGGACTGAGACCACACATAAAAGCACAATCAGAGTGCAATAGCTGGTACAACAGCACAAAAACCTCTGTATTTCCCAGMTTTCACGTGCCATCTAGTATGTCCCGCTTCCAGTCTTGATGACTTCCTATGGGTTCAAGAGCTCACAGCTCCAGCTGGGGGCTGCCAAGTGCAGGTCCTGGGGATGCCATAGTCAAGCAGGAGGGAATGGCAATAGTCCAGAGATGTGGACACGTGGCCTAAATTTGCATCTTCCCCACATAGAGCTAAGCTAAGGTGTTGGGCAAAGGTGAGTAAAAAGGAAGGCTCTTTTTGTAAGAGAGAGATACAGAGCTGGTGTGTTGTTGTCRTTAACGCCAGCCAGCAGCTCAGCCCCACGCAGCCGCTTGCTCACTCCTGCCCAGTGGGAACGGGGAAAGAATCAGAAGGGTAAAAGTGGGAAAACTCATGGGTTGAGATAAAGACACTTTAATAGGTAAAGCAAAAGCTGGGCATGCAAGCAAAGCAAAGTAAGGAATTCATTCACTGCTTCCCATCGGCAGGCAGGTGTTCATCTCCAGGAAAGCAAGGTTCCATCATGTGTAACGGTTACTTGGGAAGACAAATGCCATGACTCCAAATATTAACCCTTCCTCCTTCTTCCCCCAGCTTTTGTTGCAAGACATCATATGGTATGGAATATCCCTTTGGTCAGTTGGGGTCAGCTGTCCCCTCCCAACTTCTTGTGCACCCCCAGCCTACTTGCTGATGGGGCAGTGTGAGAAAGAGAGTCTTGATGCAAGCACTGCTCAGCAATAGCTAAAACATCCCTGTGTTATCAACACTGTTTTAGTCACAAATCCAAAACACAGCACCGTACCAGCTACTATGAAGAAAATTAACTCTATCCCAAACAAAACCAATACACATGTGCAAACAAGTGAGGAGAGAATGGCGCTGGAAAGGTGTGGGTTATTGATTGGGTTTGCAGTGCAGGCATCACGTCCCAGCATCTTCCACACTGTGTGTAGATGTGACTAGACCACCGAGAGAAAGGAGCTGCAAAAGCGTGCTCTGTGGTGTTGAATGGGGCTTTCCAGCTGGGGCTTGTATACAGACATGCACTGCAGACATGGCTACAATGTCCAGCTAGAGGTAGGGGTCTGGTCAGGCTTTCCGTACGCTGACGTGAAATGGCTCATAGCTCTTGCAAATGCTTCCTTCCCATCTGTGGGTCCACTTGGCTTGGAAACTCAGAAGGCCATTGATATTCATTAGTCAAATAGGAAAAATGCAGGCTGAAAGGAGAGGGAGAGGGTGCTAGGAAGTGTTTTGGTGTAGTGACTTTTTATACTGTCTAATCTGCATTTTCAATGACACTGTCTGCAAAATAGTGCTTTCAGCACTGAGCCTGTCCCTGGGTATTTCTTCTGCTTGAGATGATTTTTATTTTTTTACTGTTCAGGTTTTCAAGAGTTAATTTTCCCCCAAACACACRGACACTTCCTTCCTCAAATGCCTTTCCTTTTTATATCCCTGGACAGCGTGGAAAGGTAGAGGTCTGAATATAGTGAAGAATTTATGCATCCCTGCAGTAAAGCCAGAGCAAGCACTCACTCTACAGCTCAGATCTTTGATTTACCCATTGAAATACTTTGCCTTGAACCTGCTCAGGTTTATTATTTGAAATCAATCACTAGAAGTGAGGGAGTTAGGGGAATTTTTTCATCCTTTTGATGTATACAGTACTTCCATTAGCATCATGCAAAAGACACAGTTTACAGATCAGACAATATTTCAAGAAGGTAAGTAGAGCCTTTAGAACAATTAATGCAAGTCACTGAAAAAGTGTTCATGCCTGCATTTTTTTTAGACTTCAGTAGTTTAATTGCCTCTTGAGCYTGATAAGGTGTTGATCTCTGCTAGACTGCAATAGCTGAGCCTCCTCTGGCCATAAATAGAAATAGGGTAATTATCATCTGGCCATCCAGTTTTCCAAATAAGACCCGAGAAATGTTATTTAAAATCTCTTCCATCAGCAGAAGTGATCATATAGTTCATATAATTCTGCTTCAATCTGTTAAAATTAAGAAAGGTCTATTTATAATCTACCTACTCACAGCTTGGTTTGGATAGAGAAATCATTTTTTACTTATGTTAGCACTGTCTCCCTCCAGTCCTGCAGGAGCAAGGTAACTCAGGGAGAGGGAAGACAGGAGCTAAGGGATTGCTATTCAGTCAGACACTTCAATTTTTCATATGTTGCCCCTCTTCCAGATTACACTTTTTAACAGTCTTTCTACTCCCTGTGAATTTAATGGGAACTGCACATACAAAACATGCCTTTTATGAATGTGGGTCCCTGCCAAGTCAGTAAAGAGCCTCATACAAGAAATCAGGTGAATTCCTTGAGGTACAAGTTAAAAGCAAGGAAAGTAAGGAAAGTAAATTTCGAAAGAGTGAATCACTAAGTTAATACTGTTATAAACACAGTATTAAGCCACATGTTTAATGATCAGATGAACTGGTGTAGGTCCCAAACTAAACTGGACTGGGGGTTGAGAACGAAGGGTCCATGAATGCTGAAGCAGAATCTTGTCTGGCTGTTCTAAGGGAAACTGCATCAATTCTGTGCAGACCTTTTCCTGTTGTTTAAAATAAACATTAAAACACTAATTCCAGACACTAATCCCACTACCAAACACAAATTCCAGAAACCCCTAGTCTTCTGTACTTTCCACTGAAAAATGCATTTGCTGAATGTTAGTTGTATCCTACTTGCTAAAACCTGTCTGCAATTCATATGTAAGCACGTCTTAAAATTGCGTTATATTCTGTGACCCCACTTTAGCTATAACTGCTTGTGTTGCAGGATCAAGTGGCATCTAATAAGTTGAAAAATGTGAGCGGAATCTTCACCCACCCTACAGCATTATAGCAAAACAGTTAGTATGATATAGGGAGACCCCTTGAAAGCTCTGAATCTACTGGGAACATGACTTACCCGATGCCCGAGAGACACTATAGTTCATTGTTCAGATGGATTTTACCCTGAGCTAGCTGATTCTCCTCATATATTATGTAAAGAACTCAAGACACAGGGGTATAGCTTCAACTTGTGGGTCAGACGTCTAAATATTAGACGCTGTGGGGTTCAATTTTTAGGTGATTAAGTCCTTTATCAGCTCTAGCTCAAAATGCCTGCCAGATTCCCAGAGGAACTTGTTCTCTTCTGAACATCCTTYGTTCTGGCTGGCCCTTCGCTCTCTTGCACCGGTTATCATCATGGGACTAGATCAAAACTATCTTCCTCCTTGTTTAATGAAAAAGAGGAAAACAATGGAGCAACCTAAAATACCCTGGGGTTGCAGGTTGGAGTGGTTGCAGAACAGCTAGCAAAATCAGTATTACATGATTTAAATAACAAAGATGGTCTCTGTAAGCTTGGAGAAATGACTACTKTATAGGTTCGTAGAGATTTTATTAAGAACTTCACAACAAGGCTCTTATCTCAGTCTTTCAATAATTTTTGCATCTAAATTAATTTGGTAGTTCAGCTGTTATTCTGTATTTCCACGAAGCATATCTAGCTAGCTAGCTAGCTGTATCTCACATTCAATGTTTTTCATTGACAAGAGGTCTGTTTGGTTTCAACACCAAGAATAAAGGCTTGTCTGGTTTTGATTGTGTGAATGGATATTCTTTTTCCATCTGTCAGGGAGAAGTAGGATGGATGTCACCTAAACTGCAATAATCTCTATCCATTTTTAAACACAACCAGATGGCAGTTTATTTTCCTATTTGTCTTAGATGGAGTATCCTATGTGGTTTACAAGACTCCTTTCAGCCGCATGCCTTTTTTGACCATAGAGCAAAGGAAACACTCAGATTTGTCATTGCTCTTAAAGTATATTACACCAAGAGCTCATCACCATCATCATTACGTTGAGTGCTGATGTTGGAAGTCCAGAGGGTATCAGCACATCCTCCTTCCCCTCCTGGGAGCTTGCCTGCCTGGGCTTAGAACCTCTAAGAGCTTAGCTGGCTGMGTTCAAGGCCAGCTCATTGAGAAGAGCTCTTGTGAAGAAAGAGCAGCAAGATGCCTTGGCTAAGGGTCCCCACTCCTTCCCTTCCGTGTTGCTTTTAAGCTGTGCCTCTCACCCTTGTCCCCACCTGAAGTACCTTGCAGTTGTCCACAGTCATGCCCGTCCCCAGCCGTGGGCACTGTTGATCGAGACCCTGATCCTGACTCGTTGGCTTGACTCCATGTCTTGATCTCGGTCCTGCTTTGTCTCTGTGGTCTTGTCTGGTGGTCTGGACTCTCAGCCTAAGCTGGCTACTGTCACTGGACCTTCTGTGGTCACCTCACTCAGGTACTGCAGGACTCAGCCCTTGCTGGCATGGCCCCTCTGTCTGCCAGCTGCTTCATCACGCTTGGCTCCCCACTGCCTTTTCCTTATGGAGCAGCTGGACCTTGCTGCTCCCTGACAGGGAGATTCATGGCTGCAGGCACGGTTTGTTAGCAGTAGCCTGGGTATCATACTGTGCAATGACTGCCTGAAGAAAGAAAAGCTGTTTGAGAGGTGAAGAGGGCCCCCTCGCAGGATAAAGAATAGTCATGCTAAGACCTTGTCTATACCTGACAATTCTTCCTTTTGTAATTGKGCCAGAAATGAAGCTATCTATCTTCCCCAGTCACCCACCCACTGAGATATACTCACAGTGGTACAGTGATGTTACTATTTGGCTTATGAAAAGCTGAGGGATGCGTTCTGGACTGTATGAAATACATGGCACCTATAACTAACCAACCTGGCAAAAAAATCATACACCCCTCTCTCCACCATAGTTAAAAGTGGTAAAACTTTAAATGTACGTTAGGCTCCAATTTCTAATTTTTGTGTAGTTTTGCTGCTATTTGAGTTACCAAAGCAATGTTATTGTGCTCCTTTCCAGTAAAGTCAAATCCTGGGAGGTGTGAAAGTTTGTCCTATACACACCATGCAAGAATGTTTGGAAGTACGTGCAGGATCTCTTCTTTTTGTCTGTCTCTCTCTCTAAGCAGTTTTCAGTCATGCTTGTCTTTACGCTCCATGAATTCAACTACCTAATAAGCAGGTGATACAATCACACGGGAGCCAATGTGCTGGGGGAGGCAAATGTGGGTTACATATCTGGGGATAAGTAAATACTTATGGCTTTAATTCAGCCAGCAAGGCTCTTTTCTACCTTTTAGCACAACTTCTGTATGACCTTGACTGCCGCATGTTGGGATTGATATTTTCTCCTTTTAGAGGTTTGTAGGTTTCCCCTATAGCTTTTCTCCCCTTTAAATCCTCATTACCACTACACAGTTTTTCCACTTTTTAAAACTTGTTCTTGGTAATACCTTCTTACAGCTGAGAAGGACTATAACCCATGCCTATGTACTGCTCACTCTTAAAAGCTGAGATTGTAGTTTTCAAAAACAATTTAGCTGCCTAGAACTAAATCTGCATCTGACCTTATCATCTGGAAAAGACATATTAGTGATCCATCAACAGTTACTGGATTGCACTTACACACAAGATTATTCACAAAGAGAAAATTTTACTGATAGCAGCTTCCCAGCAATATCCAGAACTCACACAGACCACATCATCACAGTGRCAAATTACTGCAAGCAAATCAGCTCCACGGTAGAAATTTTGCTGTCAGATATTCACTCTAAATTATGTATTCTTCRTGTGTTCTGCATACAGAGCTGGTGTTGACCAGGGGGAAATAAAAGCATCAATACATTTGGGACAAAAGCAGAAAGATAGAAACTGCAGTGTGTGGAAGGAAAGAGACATCTTCCTTTGGCTTATTTGTTCTGGAAACAGTGTAACTTTTGCAAGACTTTAGACTACCCAGAGAGCTCACTTACGTGTTGCAACCCTTCCCCATCTGCCAAGAGGCTTTTACCCATGGGACCTTATTACAGTAGGGCATTGGCTCACTCCRTGTGTTTACATTTGTCTGGGGGGTCTCCCACAACTATCTCAGCTCACCACTCTCATAATTACTGCTAATAGGCTCTCTTCACAGCAGAGTTAACTCAATTGCAAACACAGTGAACGTATGATATCAGACCACTCAGATGAAGAGTATGTTAGGTCTAGAGGTTTTCATCCTCGAGATGCTGTAGTCCAGACCAATGTGACTGTGTCCATAGAAATGCTGTCCCAGCCTATGTCCTTTAAAAAAGCCTGTTCGATGAACTCATTCACAAGGTGCTCTCTCGTCTGCCCAGAGATGCTGTCTATGGCAGTGATATGAAAACAATGCTTTATGTGAGTAGCTTCCAAGCAGTTACTCATTATTAATGCAGACAGTTCTGACAGCAAAAGCAAACAGCATTTGGCAGCAAGAACTTAATAAGAATGTCATTAAGGAATTCAGTCTGCCAACCAGCAAGTGCTTTGTAGTGCAGTGAGCTGACTTCCCTGCCTCTTTGCCTCTTTTTTTTGGCTGCTAAACATAAAAATGTCATTGTAAGTATATCTTCCCTCTTGATGTGTTTTACTGGTACCATACTACAGCTTACCAGAAGATTGATGTCAGCTCCTGGCAATCTGTATTCTCTGATGGTGTCACAGAGATGGAACAGAAATAAATGAACAATGCAGAACACAGGAGAAATACAGAGAAGTAGTGCAAGTCTGGTAATACAGGGGTTGGAACTGGAGGACCAGCAGCATCAACATTCAGTTTCCCTGCATATTCATTGAATATATTTGCAAACACAGGCCATTACTTGTGTAGGTGCTTTGCAGAGTATTAACAGGTGGCAAAGAATAGCTGATGAGCATGATCCCTGATGAAAATTCCTGGTATTTCCTTTACCCATGCTTATTCAGTGTCACAGAAATGAAATGTGTTCAAGATTAAGGGAACTACATAATTTTCAAAACCCCATGGCTTTAACTCGACCTGGACACATTGAAACATTTTTATCAAACAGCTGGAAAGACTTGATGTATCAATTGCTTTGGAAAGGTTAATCAACAAAATTAGCATGTGGCACCGAGTCTTGGCATGCCAAATACCATCCTGTGTGTCTGTACAGAGAGAAAATAATGTAGTGCTCTGGTCTCGGTCCAGATTCAGCTGGCTTTGGATCGGCAAGTCAGCATCTACCTACTATTTCACTACAGGTGATCTGCAAAGAAGAATAATGTTTGTCAGTTCTCTTTAAAAAAAACAAGAGACAAAGTGCAGAACCATAAAAGGCCTCATGTTTGGAGAATGAGCAGCACTTCCAGGACTTTTTTCCTGCTTCACTTTCTAATGTTAGAAATATCAGGAACAGAAATCTTGTCTCATACCTTTGCTGAAAGATTTATTCAGCATTTAGTTAGAAGAGCAGAAGTGTTGAGTGATTCACACAGACAGTATTTCTTGCGGATAGTTTAATTAAATTAATGTAAACTAACTCTAATCAAACCACAACAAATTGCACAACCGAGGTGTTTCAAACAGTGAATAGTGATCTGATTTGCTTTACTTGATCACTCCGACTTCCTTGGTATGTGTCATAACATAGCCCTGCCATTTCTCCAGCTCTCCATTGAGACCCTAGGGGAAAACAAGCCCTGAAAGTGATTCTTTTTTACAACCCAAATATTTAAAACTAAAATCCTTTTTTTTTTCCCAGAGGAAGTCTTTCAGACCATCAACTTCACTATAATTTAGCCCTCCCCTCCAGAAATTATGCCAACTTGTGTTGTAGGATCATCATCAGCTACCTCTATTGGAAGTAGAGAGAGATAATTCACAAGAGCAGAAATTGGTAGCTTTTTTCACAACCACCCTTTCTGGTCAATAAATATGCAATCAAGGTAAAGGAGCTGGGATGAGTAAACATGGCACACGGAACAGCTAAGGAGTCACTGTATCCAGAGCTCGACTCTCGCTGAATAGGTAATTGCTCCTGTTATATTTTGTATTCTCCTGAGACTGAGGGTTTTTTTCATAGTTACAGAAAGAAAAATCGGTAGTACTTTGACCCTGAGAGAATTTGATGTTTGGTGGTGGTGATGTGTGTGCTTCTGCATTTTACTAGATGGAGAATTAAACTCTATTCGTCACCATCCTTATAGCACAGGATATATGTTTTGGAATGTGACCCATCCTGGCTAAAGATGTTTTTAAACAAGCACAAAATCTGCTTTTTTCAGGCAGTTGCTATCTGTAAAGATCCCTACCTAGATCAAGAATGCACAGGAATCAATGTTAGTAGGCATCTCTTTTGAGTTGACTGTGGCGTAGCAGAGTTCCTCTTAAAACAATACCCAAATGTGTATTCAGGTTTGTCCTGCATGCTTCCCTTTACCATCAGGCTTAGCTGCACTCATTTTACACTGGTGCCAATGATTTTACAAGCTGCCTCAGATGCTGAATGCCCCACAGACACTGGCAACCTACAGTAAGCCCTGCAGAATAGGGAACTGCTCTTATTCCAATTTTAAAAATAAGGGACTGAAGCAAAARGGACAAAGGCGGCCATAGCCTACTTCTCTGTGCAGGTTACCGAGTACTTCCTTCCATGACAGCTCTCCCTGACTACTCACCAGTTACTCAGCTCAAGTAAGGGGGGGMAGAGCATGGCTGTAAGTGGCCTACCTAGCTTTGGAAAGCTGAGCTGTTTTATTTTTGTTCTATACTCTAAGGCACCCTACATGTGCTGAAAGAAGCAGTTCTGCCTTTCATGCAGCTGCAGTGAACCAGATCTGGTGAAAAYGCACTTTTTTTTTAGTGTTATAAAGTCTGGGGATTGGCAGACAGCTGGGGTGATTATTTTGCTGGAGGGGCTGCCTTATGCAGGCTTCACCAGTTAAACTATGGCCCCAGTTTCAGGATACTGTAACGTCTTCCAGGGATAGCGACAGCCAGAGCAATATCAGTTGTGCTGATTCATTCACGTTCTATTCTTATTCTCCTATATAGCATTTCAGGAAACAGTCTATATTTATGAAAATATCTTGTTTAAAAGCTACGGGTGCRTCAGAATTGTGAACTTCCACAGTTCCACAATTTTAGTTCTATATATGTTTCTATGTCTACATATTGAACAATTAGAATTAATAAATTACGAGCTAACCATGGCAAACCTCAGTTTAGACGACCAATRTCCAATTGGTCCAGAGAATATACATGTTTTCTTCTGGATTATCCTGCCTATACTGCTGCTTTAGATGTTTTAACTGAGTTAACTATTTTATTTTGCACGTCTTTCAAGGATTCCTTATCAGCAACTGAATTCTAACAAAGCTAATTAGAAGCTTCAGAAGTGATCCCTACCAGTACCTTTGACACTTTGCAGATTTGCACATCATCTCTGACTTTTTTTTCCTATTACTGAGAAAGTAAGGCACATATTATTAAACTCCCTATTTTTTTGTTTGTCTATAGTCCTTCCTTCACTGAATTTCCCATCTTTGGAATTAGCGTAGTTTGAAAAATTGTTGTTTACTAACCCAGTTCCAATCCCACTGAAGGGCAGAGTGACTCTGTAGGAAAGCAGTGCTACCTATACTAATAAGCTTTAGTGACACTCAGGAAAACTGGGTCTTCTGAGTAGACCCTGCATGTTACCTGTTCTCTCTGCCATTCAGCACTAATGAAAGAGTTGATGACCTTGCTGCAGCTAACAGCTGCTGCAGGAAAGGTTGCAAGGTTATTAAATTAAGAACGCAAGTACAGTACATTAAGACTAACAGAGCATGCCGATTCCTGTTGCGACTGTGATGTTGCTGGTTTGATAATGACACCTCCGCTGAGAGTTTCTGAAACATTCCAGAGTTCTGGCATAGGAGCAGATGAAAATTTCAGAATAACATCARTTTCTGAAGTAATGTTAATGGCAGCACTGACAGTTCTGGTGACAATCAAACAGGGAAGAACAGCCTGCTAAAGATTACCAAAATCTCCAGGTCTACTCCGCTATGGAGAATGCTGGATTGCCGTCAGAGTGGTGTGGCAAAGTGGGTTGGTAGGAGCCTTCAGGATTCACCTACCCACTTCTCCTACCCTGCATTCCTAGGAATTATTTGCTGAGCAGCTAATGGGGACTCTTTGAGCTCTTAGGCAATCTACTGAAGTGCTGCACTAGAACTGTTCCTCCAATGGAAGGGGAAACCTGTATCTCCGGTACATTTGGTTCTTCAAAACACTTTTTATTTCTAGACCATATTATGTCAGGATAACAGTTGTTTCCCTTGAACCAGCTGCTTTCCATCCAAGATACTGCTTTTTGGGGAGGAAGGATTGATTCAGAAGCTTCAGGAATGTCAGGGATTCCATCAGCAGAGAACGAGCCACACTACGACAGCATAGCTAAGCTAACAGCATCTTGCGGTCTTATGCTTTTGGAAAGAAGAAGCAAAAATAACAAACCCTACGAGTCTCTAGTGGCAAGAATTTCAGAGAGGAGGAACCATTCTCTTTCAAACCTATTTGAGTTCTGCTGCAGAGAAAGGACTGAAAGCTGTTGCTGGGTCCTCTCTTCATACTCTTATGGGCAGGTTAGAAATACCCAATTGCTGAGAAGTAGTCAGTTGCTGAGAAGCCCAGCAGGGTGGACACAGAGATCCACAGGACCATGGAMAAAATGACTTAGTGCACCATGACTTCTCTCTGCCCTCACCTGAGTCCTCTCTCCAAGACACCCAGAACAGCCGTTGCATATAATTGCAGCTTGGCAATTATTTCTTATTTAGTGACTTTGTTCAGGCATTACAGTCTGGAGAAAGACTCGCAGCTGGGTGRCACTCGAGAGTAAGCCTTGTCTTTTTCAGAATGATGTGATGTACAGCAATTTTTTATGAGTTTGATATTGGAATTTATCTACCAGAGCCATTTACTAGTTCTTTAAAAAGTGAACAAAGGTTATTTTTTAACAGATTTTAACAGCACAGGGAAGCATGTATCTGTTTCACAGGTTGCAGGTCTGTATTTCTCAAAACTTTTCAGATTTTAACATGAGTGAATAGACAAGGTCAGTCAAAAATGATGGAGGAGATAACATTCAAATGTGCTGAATAGCCACATTCTTTTACAGATTGTCCACTGCCTCTTCTCYACCATGAGGCACTTCCCACAGCCGATTCCTTCTCCTTTCCGGACATAACTGACAGGAAATGTAGTATATGTGTCAACAAATACAGTTCTGGTAGCATTTGGTTTCAAGGCTCTGGAATTTACCAGAATCTAAGATACTTYCCTCACAATAGCAGGGAGGGGAATATTTGTTAAGGAAAATGGTTCTCGTGCTGCAGAACATCCACGTTGTTAATTTGCTGTATACTTTGGGATTTGTTGTGTCTCTTTAAACTCCATTATGAAACTACATCACTGAAAACTAAAAAACATGGTAGATTAACTTCTGTGGAACTGGTGTGTGTCTACTTGATACTGTGAACTGAATGACTTCTTGAGAACCTTCAACTTTGTTTTCTATTATTTTATGCCAATGTTTTTATTAGGGAATTTTTTTACCTATAGAGGAATTAGAAGAAAATTCTGAAATTAAAAAAATACTAAAAATAACAGATCTAAGATTACCTCAGAGGTACTCACAGGAACTGTTGTTTGGGTTACTCATGGCATACTTTCTTGTGTAGGTGAGGCTCCTTGATTCAAATAAATCCCCAGCTGAGTTTTATGGTCTCCCATCCTGATGAATCATTTGAGGTTGCACTGGGACTACTCACATGAAATCCATACCGGGAAATGGAATCCTGCTTGGGATTCTGACCCAAGGAAAACACGGACACTAGAGACAATGAATTCTCATATTTACATTAGGGCTTCTTAAATAAGATCCTTTGATTACTGAAATATTTAATTTCTCCAAAAAGAAATTACTTTTTGCTTTTCAGGATTTTTTTTTTCAGAAAAAAATGTGAGATTTTCTGCTGTTCATGATTTTGACTGAAAACTTTGAATTGAAAACTTTTAAAATTGTTTTTGTTCACAATTTTCACACAATTCTTTTAGCCAGCAGGAAGTGYCTATGATGATTAGAGCACTGACTTTTTAATGTTTCCTAGAATATTGTCTTCCCTGCTTTTATGATCTTAATAGAAGAGTGTGATGGTAAGCGATACTGACTCTTTGTGTAGTCTGTTAGTTAAACTGAAAAGTTATCTTTTACATTCATAAATAGGTAGTTGGAGAACATGTTGACCAAGAATAACACCTAATTTTCACATGGTAAGTAATAAGAAAAAGTTAACATTGAAGCAAAGACTTGCTGCTTAGTCATTATTTTCCACTTTCCACCTCAGCCTTGTTTGATTTGGCATCAGTTGCTCAGCACATTTGGCCATGCTGAATCAGAGAGGAAACAGAAGGCGATGAATTCCACTTGCTGATGCATCTTTCCTATTCTGCCCAGTTTTCCAGGCAGTGTTCAATTCACTGCTTACAAAGCAATTTTATTCTGGGGCTTTGCAGATAATGAAGAAAGTTTGAATACATATTTTAAACTGTAGTTATGTGGGACTGATTATTCAAATTGAAGCAGAAATTATGCAACCAGGTATGTAKGTGTTTAAATCCAGTACTCTAGTCTGGTTAAGACCAAAATTAATGGATTTTTTAATATAACTTAAAAAATCCCAAAATACATATATTGAATATGAAGGGTAACTTGACTCCACAAATCTAATAATACGCTCTGATCCCAAACTCATACAAAAAGAACAAGGAGCTCAAAAATTTGGATTTTGAAATGGTGTCTCCAGCAAGGAAACTGAAACTCTGCAACCCCTACTTAGAATTTGAGATTTTTGTATTTTATTAGTTCATTATCTTAATAATGCACAACAGGTCTCCAGGGGTGTCCCAGGAATAATTAAACAAGAACCTGCTTTGAGGAATCAGTAACAGGAAGAGTGGATCACATTTTGGATTTCGTTTCCAATCAGAGAACATGTTATGGAGACAGAAAGTTCAGCCTAGAGGTTCTTCTGTGGCTGAAAAGTGATTTATTTATTTTTAACTTGACAGACAAAACTGATGACATGCACAGCAAATAACCTCTAAATCTTTTCAACCAGGAGAACAATGACTGAAGAATTTTGCAGTTCCTCACAGATTCTGTTTACTCTGCTTTTAAAGAAATTTTCTGGCAAGATGAGTTTTTATGCAATATGACTTACATATGATTTGATGTCTGTCCAAAAATCAGTGTGAAATAGTAAAGTTGTATTGGTTTTATTGTGATTTTAAATTGAAAGTAGTAGTGGGATTCATCTCCACAATCTCCTCCTCCCCCCCAAGCTCCTTGTTTTCATGAATATTTTACATTCCTACTAAATATGAAAAAAGACTRATGTTCACACCAAAAAGTTATGTTTCAATGTCCAATTTTCCAATGGTTCCATACTAATTCTCCTGATTTAAAGACAAGCAGGTCATACAAAACATTACTTGACATTTGCTGGAGCATGTTATGGGGATMTATAGCTGCATCTGCATTATACTTTGCTTTGATACAGTACTGAAGTTATGTAGTCAATTCCTCCAACTGTCCCCAGCTGTGCATTGATTGATTTGGCTTGTAGAGCAGTTGGATATATGCAAACCCAATACTCTTTTGATGAATATTAAACCAGAAGCTGTGCTCCTGCTGTGCATCAAGTGCACCCCAACCCCTAACAGACCTAAGGGTCTGAATCAATGATGATCCTTTGGACAACTTCAGTCCACAGCCAGGGGGGCAGATAAAATCTGATCTGAAGTAAAAGCCCTGTATCATCTTGTACAGCTATATAAGACAAGCACTGATTGCTTCCATGCTGAGCCACTTCTCTTACACCCAAGTACTTGCTAAAGTAGACATTGCCTTTGATTTTTCACTTTCTGTGAAGTATATTAATGTCCTTATTTTCACCTCTTACATGCCTCTGTGTTTCCCTTTTTTTATTAATACGTACACTTGCCCTCTGCCATAATCATATTTTTTCTGATTTGTTCTTGGAAACAAACCAGTGGCCTGAACAAGTTCTCCAGTTTCCAGTTTATATGTGCTGTCTAAACATAATTTATCACTTTCCATTTTTTCTTTTTATCCTTCCTGGAAGGTTTTGCTTATCACTTCTACGTCTTTGAACTGCCCATTTCCCTGTTAAGTGGAGTGGCACGAAATGAAGAAGCCRCTTGCTTATAAATTACCTTCTTCCCTTGACTTACATTTCTAACACATTTTGCAATAGCTGATGTTCAAAAATTCTTTGGGAACATTATTACAAGGGACTCTCAGTGGACTRCTCATGGAGCTTAACACATTGCATATTACAGTATAGCAAAAGCATAACAAAGGCATAATTCAGGAAATGTTATTAAGTGTTAATATGCTTGAAGTAAAACTGCAGCAAGCCTTCATCTCTACCCTTGACTGGATTTTGTTTATATGTCACTCATACATGGCTATAGTTTGTGTAAGAAGTTTGTTCTTAGACCTTTTGTACTTCAATCTCCTTCCCACACTATCTTTTTTASATTATCGGACAGTGTAATTAGGTGTTAAAACTTTACATGGGTTCAAGAGAGGGCTGGACATATTACCAGAAGACAAACGCAAAATACAGGATGTGGAGTGATAGTTGGGAGAGGTATTATGCCTGCTCATCCTGCTCTTATCCACTCTCAGGAATCTGCTTCTCATCACTCAGGACCACTTCAGGCACCTTCACTGTCCTGTGGATGCCCTGGTTGCTTTGACCGCAGTGGGCTCTGCCAGTGGTTATCAGCTGCAGCTCCAGCCCTCTAAGCTTCTGCTTCCTCACAAAGTGAGCCAGTGACTTTTTTACTCCCTTTCCATCCTTCAGATTCTCTCTAGGGAAACCTTCTACCCTTTCCCCTGCATCTTTAGAAGCAGATAAACAAAATCCCTTTAGGGAAGAGATATTCCTTGGACCGGAGGAGGTGGCCTACATTTAGCACTGGATGCCAGATKTTTTAATTTTGTGCTGTGTGGCTACTTTTTAATTTCTTACAACCATATTTTCCCTCAGATGCTCTGGAGCTTTTGTATTTATTTGTATATGCAAAAGTTGCTGTTTTGTATATAGTGRTTATAAAGTGGTACCAGCCACAGCACATTCAGGTACTGGTACAACTCAGTGACAGACAGGTTGCACCTGATATTGTTAAAGTTGCTTTGCAAGTGTTAGATTGGTCTTGCAGCAAGAGCTGGAAAGAAAGGAGTGTATTTTCAGACATGCTGGGGCCTCCCTGCTCTAGGAATTTAGAAATGTGATGACGTTAGAAGAAAACTCTTCCCTCCTGCTGTGTTGGAATGCAGAAAAAACAAACAAACAGAAAACAAACCTAAAAAACCTCAAAGCCCTCACTATTTTTAGTGCAGGACGAAGCTAAAAATGATGGCTGCAAATCCATAAAGAGTATGTGCAGGATTTTTTTGAAGGAGAGCTTGTGTCCTTTCCCTTGTTTGGTCCTTGGGGGTTTTCTTGTGAGGAAATGGGAACCCACAGCCCCGAGGGCAGATGTTGGGATGGCAGCAGTAGCCAGCCAGTTGCTTTAGTAAGTGCCTGCTGTCCTCCTGAGCACCAGCAAGGAACAACAGGAACTCCTGAGAGCATTGCCTGCCTCTACCAAGTACGCTGATCCAACACCAGTCTGCTCATAATACGAGTTAGAAGAACTACATCAGACCCAATTGGACCCACAAAGCAGTAATCTTCTCAGCTAACTTTAGCAATCCCCAAGTGAAATATCTAGTCTTTTTTCCAAGTTCCCCTTGTAGTCCAGGGAACAAGATCATCACCTYCAGCTGGGGATGCATTCCACCTGCAAGTGCCTCTTTCCCTCTGCTTGCACAAAGGGGACCTGAGGGACTGCCTTCCATGCTTAAGAAATTCCCACCAGTCCCAATGATGGGAGAAATGCTCACCCTCATTAAGTTGAGGGAGGCAATACTTTAAATCAACCTTATTCTAGAGGTGTCTAGGACAATACTGATATTATTGGGGTGGCGGCTGTGTACCTGCAGTCACATTCCCTCATTCTGGGTGCTCAGTTTAGACACAGGAGCTAGTAAGGTGCCAGTTCAAGAGCCTGAGACCTGTCCGATCCCTGCTGTCTGGCACTGCCAGGCCCTGCCTCTCTGTGAAGAGAATCAGCTGCTAACGTGAATATTTGGAAACAGCAATTTCTGTCATCTCAGCAGCACCAGGCATAATTTCAGGATTTCTTTGAAAAAATAGTTGACTTCAGTGATACAACATCCACATCCAAATTAAACACTGTCAAGAGTTTTGGGGTTCAGCTCCACAGCAGATTGAGTAACTTGTCCTCAYGTAAGCAAAAAGCCTCAGAAAGAACTCAAAATCCATGGGATTTCCCAATCTAGCAAGTGCTTTGCTAGATCAGTGCAATACATTCGTATATTGACAGCTTATTCAGATATTTAGTATTCCAGTTATCTAGAACAGCATTACCGTAATCTCTGGGACAGAAGCAGATATTTCATCATAGTGTTTTAAGAACCTACTTTCAATAACCAGGCTGATTTAGAGTGAGTGCAAGAATTTAGGTTTTACTTAGTTGGTTATTTCTGAACCAAGTCAGTGTGACATATTCATTCCCTTTAATCATGTCGGTGTTATGTTGACAATTAACCTTGGATGATTTAAAAGCCTTTTGAAATAACTAGTAGCACTATAATGCTATATTTAGATCTAATTAAAACTTTTGTTCTGAACATGATTTTTCCTTTAATGCCAACTGCATTACTATATGTGCTACAAATGCAATCGTATAATTGAATGGGTTTGAAGTAGTAGCTTAAAAAGATCAAATGGACAATCTGAGTGGGAAAACACTTCAGGAAAAAATGAAGTGGTAATTAGCTGGTGAGCACAGCATTTTTGTATTATTTTACGAAAAGCAGACTGTTGCTGTATTTTGCATTTTATTTTCATGATGTCACCTCYGGCTTTTCCTATTTATACACCTTTGCTTCTTGGACTAATATAAATCTAAATCTAAGTCATAATCTAATATTTTTTTTTTTACAAAAGGAGATCTTTTTTATGTATATGACTGCTAATCTCCTTGGAGTGCAAGTGACTGATGGGTTGGAGCCAGTTCTAATTGAAAGAAGTCAAATGCTCACTTTGGCATCAGTGTTTTCAAGATATGCAGAAGGCTTAGCTATTATACTGAATTGTTACCATTGTTAATTGTTTCCTGTGTTCTAATCTTATCAATTCTCATTTTTTCTGAAATGAGACAAATCCAATTCAATGACTAAATTGGACAATGTGGTTTATTTACATATTGTATATACTTATACGCATGTAAAAACCACACGCATACCTGTATGTACAACTTCCCCCCGTAATCTACATCATGAACAAATGAATGCTTTATCTGGTAACTATAAATTAATAGTGGCTGTAGGATATTTTTTGAATGCATGTTCATTAGCGCATATTAGCAAAAATAATTTTTGAATGTGCATTCGTTAGCAAATATCAGCACCCATATTTCATTTAATAGAGGTAGGATAACAACACATTAAAGGAGCGCTCACTTCAATTTAATTGCTTCCCTCTCTCATGCGGTCTGACCGGAGGGGTCAGTAAGCAAGCTGTGTGTTCCTTATAACGCAATACATGTCACTAGACACGTCATTCCCTCCGCCAGCTGCCACCGCCGGGGCTGCCCGGCTGAACTTCGGAGGTGGAGGTGGCTTGATTTGAGCGCCTTCCTCTTCCAAAGCTAATGGCACCCAAGTCAAAAGGGCAGACACGTGAGAAAGAAAATGGGGCCAAGTGGTGATGTTCTGAAAGGATGTGTCCTCTCGTTGCAACGGGCAAGGTTACCATAGAGATGAGAGCATCACTYATCGCTTCTTTATAGGTAGTATGTGACTTTTCCCATATTGATGCTGTCCCATTTGCCTTTCTTTGTCTTCTGTACAGATTTGGTACTTGCAGACTGGGAATTACTGCCTGGGAACGGTACCCCAATGAGGGACTGCGTAATTCCCATGTTTTTGAGTGGGGGTTCACTGGTGATTGCAAGAGCTGCTATGCAACTGGAAGTGGGCAAGTGTTCCTGGTGCTGTCGGGAAGGCTGCCCAGCTGTGTTTCTCAGTGGTCTACAATGAGTTTGTTTATTCATATCTCTGTTTTTCTGAGGGAGGCATAGTGCTTGTAGAGCAGAGGAAAGAGGAGAACTACTTTTGAGTCACCATCTTAAGAAACCATCTTTCACTTTCACTCAAAGWTACCAGTTGTGTAGGTCTGTTGTGGTCTAAAAACATCCATTTGAAGGCCTCCCAGATTTTTCCTCTAACAGGAGACACCTGTGCTGCATCTGCTCAGGAAGCAGGGAGCATGCCTGGTGAATGGTGCCATGAGAGGGGACAGATCTAAGCACCCACTGACCAGCTGTATGTGGCATGCCAGGTGACAGCAGGAGAGTCTGCAGCACTGCATTGCCTAGCCACAGCGGGGCTGTCTCTCTGTGGGGCAGAGGAGGGAAAAGCCTGTCTCTCCCCTACTCWGCAGGAATCTTGACAGACATGGTGTGCTTGGGAGCCCCTCTTCATACTGTTTGGAGAGYGGCATGAGAGAGTATCTTTAGTGCCGTAGATGTCCTGCTCAGTGCCCACAGCTCAGGGGTCCCCTCGCTGGGAATGAATGGGGTRCAGCTGTGCAAGCAGGCAGTGTTTTCAAACCAAGCACCTCTGTGTCTCTGCAGTCACTCAGAGGGTCCRTTGCAAAAGCAAGAAATACAGGTCCCTCTCAGACCACCAACACTGTCGTAACGGTGGTTTAGGTAGTGAGAACTGTCATATAAACCAGCAAGAAATAAATCTCTCCATGCTRCCTCACGGTGAAATAAGTATTTGCTCCCGCAGTGTGGTCTTTCTGCCAGTGACTGGCAGCAGCAAAGCTGCTGTGAACAGAGGGCCCTGGCATGTCAGTGATAAGCATTATAGAAAGGTGTGACTGTTAGGGACTGTGCTAAGTACACTTTTACCACACAAGGACAGATGAGCATAGGTTKTGAGGTGGCACATAGCACAGTTGTCACACAGTATTTTGAGAAAACCCCAGAGGGCTTGTACCATGAACGATGATAAGAGAGGATTAAAGAGTGTGTCTTTCTTCYGTGAACTATACTTTGCATAAAACTAGTGACTGCTTGAGTAAACAAGCTGTGTAAAAAGATGAGTACACAAATGCAACATGAAGTTGGAATAATTCTCTTACGGAAGGTTTAAGCTTTCACAGGACATCAAGCATTCCAGGCAGATTTTGGGGACACAGCCTGATAGGAAGGTAGCCACTTGTCCCCCAAATTGCACATAACAATTTGTTTCACTGAGGTGTCAGAAATCGACTTAGGGGACTAGATAGTCTTGCTTTGACTTGTGCTGAGGTGACTCTTGCTTCACCTCAGCTTGTAATTTCTGGAGAACATAGCAGCTTCAGGATAATTTGGAGATGTAGAAAGCCTTAGGGAGAGAAACCCAGGGACGTGGTCCAAAGGCAGCCTTAGTCATTCAGCTCCCGAAGGGGCACAGGAAAAGGTATTTTTCAGTGATGTAGTTCTAATTAACTCTTCAAAGGCACAAGTGTTACAGTCATCTCATTCAGGATGAGAACTGTGTTTAACRAGACCGCCTGTCAATGAAAACACGRGAAGCAAGTAATTCTGTGCACAACCGGACTGAAGTAGCCCAGTTTCCAGTGTCTGTCTCTCTTCATCTCTTCCCTGCTTCCTCACCCCTATGAGGGGAATTTTTGGTGTCTAATGGAGAGCAAAACCACCCCTTAATGGGAGCACCAAACACACAACATGATTCCACAAGCTTTATTTCCTTAGACAACCACACTAAAAATAGACCCTTTCCTAGTTTAAACAGTTGATTACATGCTATTACCAAGGGGAGTGATGGGGGAGGAAGGAATACTGCAGAAACATTAATCTTTGTGTATATACAACAGTGGAAGATTAATTAGCATAGCACTGTATCTGAAGGGACCTTCGGATGGGAGTTTAACTGCCTAAAGACCTTACAGTTTATCTCATTGTACATTTGATTTTGGTTTTGTTCCTGATCTTGCTGAGACTGGATAATTAAGTACCAAACCCAGTGCCCACAGGGAGCCTAAAATCAACAGAGCTCTGCCCACATGGCCTTAGTTATAAAATTTGAACTCTCTAATGCAATAAAGCATCTCAGAGCCATGTCACAGCAATCTGTTCTGGTTTTATGTATGCTTACAATACAAAATTTAAACTCTTAAAAGATGCAGTTGCAGTATTTCTTTCTCCCTGTGAAAAACTTTATGTACAGTGAAACCATAAACAGATCTAAATGTGAAGACAAAYAGAATTTGCAATTCAACATTTCTCAGCATCAGTCAGAAAGGGAATGTACRAACCCATCAGTGTGTTGAAAGAATTCCTTTTAATTTGTTTTCCAYTTGATTTACTTCACATAGTTTAGTAATGTTAAAATTCTTGTGCTTCACTGGAGCTGCAGTTTTAGTGTGATCTTTGTACAGTATCTTGTATTGCAAGCTTTGCATAGTATCTGTTGCTAGACAAGGGTCCAAAGGGAGAAGGGAAGAGGTCATTTTCTACAAGAGCAGAGGCAGAATGTTTGTGGTGTCTTAGGGTGGCTTTGAGGATTCCTGAGAAGGCAGAACACATATACACAGACTACACAGAAAAAACAAGCAAGCGTTTTATTAACTACAGACATGCATTACACTAAGGGTACTTTGCAAAGCAGTTGTCTTACCGACCCAAGGACCGYGAGGAAGAYGTACCCTCYGTGCATTCTGGTGTCGTCCTGCGCCRCGAGCTCAGCCCAGCAGCCGGTAGGTGCCAGCGTTACGTGGGCGTCCCCACGGAGGCAACGGTGACCTTGCTGTACACCGGCCCGCTGCTCCTCAGGAAATCCCRGTATTTATACATTTGCAGAGGAACGGGTTTCRACACTCRTGACCAGCGGGTGCCAAAACRCGCCTCGGTTSCCAACAACATCGGGAGCCTCTGGCGCATGTGCCCGCTGGCCAGCGTGCTGCACGCGCCACAGCCATCCCATCGATTGGTGCGTGGGCTTTGTACACRCGGCATATTACCRTAATAGCAGAATGTTGTCAAACAAGCAAAATTATGAACTGTGTTTYGCATTCCTTCGTTATCACATTCCCCCATTATCGCACGTCCTCCCCTAGTATTGCCCAGCTTTCTTACCTCTGTGGTCAGCATTTCAAAACAACAGACAGGAATCCACCTGTTTTCCTGTGCTGACTGCGGTTTTCTCAGCTATCTACTTCTCGCCCAGTGTCCATCCACGGACCGAAATCCCACTTTTTAACCCTTCCGTATACAGTGATTATGCTTTATGAGATTTATTCTTTCACCTCACTTAACATCTCCAGTGTTAATGCTCTTGTATTTTGCTGTACATTGCTGTATTTCGTTACATGAGACTTCTGCACTCTTTACTTCTTGCAAATTCACTGCTCATGCTGTTATCCTAACTAAATTTGTTCTGTGAACCATGGGAGGAAATCTGTATTATTTCATTCACAAACATAAGTCCAAAAACTGTCTTTCAGGGAAGCCCAAGGATTAGCATGGTACAGTCCATTTCCTATCCAGTCTCTTTTGCCAACGGAGAGAATGCAGATCAGAGTGGCTGGACAGATGGCAGAAATTTTGTGTCAGACTTGGACCAGAATTTGCATTATGTGTATAAAAGTGCAGAGTGGATGAAAAGCATCACTTGCTCTTAAGCCAGAATGTGCCAATGAGAGTGGGAAATGGAAGCCCTGTACCAGCTATTCCCAAGATAGTTCAGTCTTCAGCATCAGCCACCAAAATCCACCTGATGATACATGTAGTAATTCACACTGCACTGAAGTTATTTAAATCAATCTTATGAAATTCTGTTGCATAAGAAGAGCCAGAGTAATTCTGGCTAACGATTTTGGTTTTCTCCTAATGGTAATTTCTAATTTATTTACTTTTTCAAATGAATCAGTTTAATATCTGTAGGGTGAAACTTAAATATTGCTTGAGTATTTATGGTTGATTTGAATGTGTATTATTCTAAGGTATTTGCACAGCATCCTGAAAGCTGTGAAAAGTACTTTATAAATCAGCAACGTATCATCAAAATGTATTTTTGACTGAGCTCTTGAGTGCATTTTCAAAATCTCTACCTGAGTCAATCAATTGCAATCACCCAGAGTACACGTGAATGATTGATTTTGACATCTGGAATGGTAAGATTATTATAATACAGAATAAAGCACCTGTGCCATTTCTGCCTTGAATGGCTGTTAGGGTAATACCATAAAGTAATGAACTCCCTAGCACAAATGGTTAATGCGAACAGTTAAGCTTTCACAGTCAAAGCAGAATGCTTTGTGAGGAGCAAGGTTTATAAAAAGCTTGTCTCACAATGCATAGCATCATCATCCTATATGAAGACCTATGTAATCTTGATTCTCACTTTCAGCTCACAGTACCCATTGTATTTGTAAATAGCARAAAGAAAGTGGTCCAAATCTTTGAGCATAAATAGTTCTGGTCAAGTCAGTGGAGCTGTACCCCATTGGTATCCGCTCAGCATATAGCCCATCACATTAGTACTCCTAATAAATATCAATAAAGTAGCAATTAAGTTTTCCTGAGGAATATGTCAGTTCTTTTTAGCAAGTGAATCGAGCATTTTTGGAGTAGGTTTTTTTTCTTGRCTTAGTAGGAAACTGGATGTATTTCTTACTGTTCTTGTAAGTCTTTATCTTATGGTTAGGGAAAAACAGTCCTAGCCTTTATAATGGTTGTGCATGTTCGTTTATGGTTYCCAAATTCCCAGAGTAAATCTGGAAATACAAAAGCACCTATTCTATATCAGATTAATTCTACTTGTTTCCCTTGTTGTCTTTGCCCTTAGGTGCTAGAGCAACAGCTTGCTGGGCTTATATTTACAATCAATCAACTGCAACTTAATTAATTCTTYGCATCCCTGCATGGTCCTTTCATATGTGACAGAAAGAGCTGCTTTTCATGATGAGGCTTTTCAATAGCAAAATGTCAATAACGATAACAACATTCTATAAGGTCCAGTCAAAAGGGYATTTTAAAAACAATAGCATTCTCCTAGGAGAAAGTCCCAACATTGCAGCCAAAAAACTTTGGGATACTGTGGGCCTGAAGAAATTGGTGGTGCTTGAATCAAATTGTGGTTTTCKTGCTGTTTCAGCCAGTTTTGCCTGTTGCAGGTTATGTTCTTCCCTGACACTGACCAAGTCCTCCAAATGGAAATTCAGGATTTACCATCCAAGAGGAAAAGAAATCTTATTCAGAAGAAGAGCAAGATTCAGATGAACTGGAAGTGACCGCACCAAAACTTGCTGGGTTTCACCCTGGCTGGGGACAGGTGGGGGCCTGCCGGGAGGACACTGCCCCTCACCAGTTGCCTTGTCTGGACTTTTTTCCCCCAGCAAAAAGCAGCACATCAAGTTATCTGTGTAACCGGATATAATCTCTCCTCACTGAACTCAGTGTTTGCAGGGTCTAGCCTGACTGTGCCAGGGTCTGTCTCTCTGCTGTAAGTAMAACCAAAACAAACATGGGGCACAGTCTTATCCAGCCTCATCTCTGCATGGGCTGACTGGTGTTTTACGTTCTCTGTGCAGGATTTCCTGCCTACCCCCTCTGCTACCGAAGGCAGCCTTTCTCTTCTCCTCRTGAGGCCCCTCTGACCTGCTGACARGGAGACTGAGCAAAATTCCCTTTGCATCTTCATCTAATGCTTTTCTCGCAGTTTGCTGAAACACCACCACCACCATAAAGCACTCATTGTCAAGTGGGAGTTTTCATTTTAACAGGCTATTTGCTTGTCAGAGTGATTCTTGCAGAAGAGACCACACATCTGTGGGAGCAGTTTGTCATTTTCTTTCCTTGGACAGCAGGGCCTGCACAAAAGTCTTGTCTCAGTAGACAAGTGCTTGGCAGGAAGCTCCMAACTCCATGGAGAGGCTGTCCGGCAAGGCTGCCCTGCCAGCACCTATTGCAGAGTGTAACCACGAAGCTGCCTCTCCTGTTTCAGTGCATGAAAAAGGGAGGGATCCATCTCAGCTGGACTTGGGCAACTAATCTCATTTAGTCATCACAGCAATTCTTAATCATCTCAAGACAAGTATCTAAAATGACTAGAAGGAGTTGCCCTCTGGAGGTGCCAGTTGCTCTCTCTTGACTAGAGAAGGTGTTCAGACTGCCAGCTCAGACTGGACACCTATTTTTTAGACAAGGAAGTTAGGTGATAGCCCACTAATAGCTTCTTGTATCATCCCATATTAGTTTACTTCAGCTGCTTCACTGTGTTTTAGTCCTCCACTGCCTTCTTCAGCAAGTGACCTCAGCTTCTGAGCCCCCCTGCACCTGCCCATGGCTGCAAATGCCTGGTCTTGCCATCAGTGTTATCCTCACAGTTGTTCTTGAGCATCACAAGGAATGAGCAGCAAATGTCTGCAGGATGCCATCTTGTGAAACACATTAACCATTGTGCTATTTTCTGTCACAAAAAGGGGAGTTACTGAAGATCTATACTGCACAGCAACCTTCTCTCAAATGTGGAGCCACTCCTCATCTCCTGTCGAAGATTGCTGGACCGGTTGCTTTCTTCACTGGATATCAAACTCCGTTTTTTCTCTGACTGTGACCCCATCTCCAAAAAGGAAAGAAGCTGTTTCTTCTATGTAACAGAAAACATGACATCTCAGGTACCATTAGGCATGATGAAAGGTAATTCATAGTCAGGTGACAGGAAGGTGGTGGGAGAATCTATACTTCTAAACTGGCTTCAGTTATAAAAACAGTATCTACCGATGCGCGCTGCTGGCACTGCACGACTGTCATCACACGCAAGGCTTGACACAAGAAGGTTCTGCCAACCTATAAATGAATTGTCTCTGTAAACATTTTTTTTTTCCCAAGCTTTCTTTTTCCCGGACCACAAAACTGCCATGACTGCAAAATATAAAAAGATTATATTAAGCCAGAGTGGACTAATCTTAGTGATGGCTGGACATAAATGTGGGGAATATTAACAATAGATTAAGTAAAAATAGCCAGATTTTTTTGCTATTGCTTTTGTAAACTATTTCAGTGCTTCAGTTTTCTATTGCTTTCATTTGAATAATTTTAATTTGAAATTACTTTTATTGTTTCTTCTCCATTCCTAGCGTCTCTGGCCAATGTGCTGTGTATTTACTGAAGGGTCACTGGGAGCTGGGCCACTTTTATGGTAGCTATCCCAAAACCTGCCTCTAGTTCAGTTTTCCACAAAAGACGTAGAACTTCTAAAAAATGAGGCGGGGATTTTCAAGAGTTCCTAAGGGATTTGCATGCTGAATACTCTGAAATACTGTGTAAGTTGGGCATCTAGCTTCTGTAACAATTGCAGGACACTCTCCCCATCACTTAGTGGTAAAGAGCAGGTACTGCAGGTGCCACATCTGTTCTACTCTCTTTATTAGATATTGTACTTTTAAATGTTACCTACATATAATGATGTATTTATCCTTGTTCAGAGGTGTGCAGGAAAGTTATGACCTGCTTCATGATAGAGCACAAAAAGATGTTAAACAGAATCATTTCATCATTCATCTGAAAGGAAATGGAATGTCATATTTCAATATAATGTTTTTAAAACAGGATGACTGAATAGATTTTGTCAGCAACAATGTGATAAAGGACTGTCAAATTTGTGCTGCTGCCACTTCATAAATATTAGTATGTCTACCTTTTTATTTACTGAAAAGTAATCTTTTCGAGAAGTGACAGGCCTATGTTATTAAACTCATTTTTTACAGGTTTTGCTTTGCCAAAAATATACTGCTAGCTGAAAGTTGCAAAATTCAGTTGTGCTGTTGTACAAAACAATGTAATGCCATTAATTCCAGGGCCTTTGTAAATAGGTTTTCTTTAAAAGAAGACATGTATCTCAAAAGGGGCACATCTTTGACCAATTTTTGATAAGAACTGATTTTAGTTATGACTAGAAWCATTCTTTGTTTTATTTCTCATGTCTTAGGTTTCTATTTCCCTTTTCAATCACTTACAATTTTGTTTTGGTTCCATTTTATATGTTAACATTTGAAGTATTCCTATTCATTGTTTTCTATGATAGCAATTTATTTTTATTTTATTTTATTTCATTTTAAAAATATGCAAAAATTTGGTATGGCCAGTACTGGGACAGAAGCTGAAGAAAATCTTGACGAGTAGTGTGTATTTTCTTAGGTTAAAAGCAAAATCTTTTCTTCATTTATCTGTATGGAGATTCTCTCTGATGTATTACTACAAGTCTTGGGTTTCTCTGCTATGTAGAACGCTTGCATGTTTGTATTCTCTTTCCAACACTTTTCARTCATGACAGAGTTGTGTTTCCGGCATTTACCTTGCATAGTAGCTGGAAATTTTCCAGATCCTCTTCTTGTTTTCCTGTGTACAGAAGATTTCATAGAAACACAGAGTCACCAAATATTTTAGTTTGGAAGGGACCTCTGGAGGTCATCTAGTCCAACCCCTTTCTCAGAGGTCCACTCAGATGAGTTTGCTCTGGGCTGCGTCCAGTTGAGTCTTGAACACTTCCAAGGATGGAGATCCCATAGCCTCTCTGGACACCTGTTCCAATATTTGACTAGCTTCACRGAAGTTTTTTCCCCTAATATCTATTCAGAATTTCCCATGTTCCAGCTTGTGCCTGTTGTCTCTCATCCTACCACTGTGCACCTCTGAGAAGAGTTTGACTCCATCTTCTTTCTGTGTTCTGATAAGGTAGTTGCAGACAGCAATAAAGTCTCCCTTGAGCCATCTTTTCTGTAGGCTGAGCAGAGCCAGCTGTCTCAGCTTCTTCTCATACGTCCAGTGCTCCAGCCCCTGACCACCTTGGTGGTCTCCACTGGACTTGCTCCAGGACATCTGTGTCCTTCTGGTACTGGGCAACCCAAAAACTGGACACAGTACTGCTGTACAATCTCACAAGTGCTGAATACAGGAAGCATCACTTCCCTGGTCCGGCTGGCTACTTGCTAGTGCAGCCAGGGATGTGGCTGGCCTTCTTCACCCCAAGGGCACAGTGCTGGCTCATGTTCAGCTTGTTGTCCACCAGGACYCCTGCATCTTTTTGTGCAGAGCTGCTCCCCAGACAGTCAGCCCCCAGYCTGCAATGTTGCATGGGGTTGTTCCACCCCAGATGCAAGACCTTGCATTTGGTCCTGTTGAACTTCATGAGATTCCAGTCAGCCCATTTGTTCATCCTGTCCAGGTAGGTGAAGGATGGTTTCCCTTCCAATCTTCAGTCTACAAGAGGATCAAAGAGATCTTTGGCTATTTGTTACTTAGCTACAGAAAGTTTGAAAGGGATCTTGAAGACATTAACAAGAGTTAGGGTTACGTTTATCACACATAATTTAACCTAGGCATGAAGTCTAGCTTATTGCTTATGTGCACTGTACAGAKTCTGGGGAGAGCTAGATGCCTCTAGGTGATTCCTCCTACCTTCCCATCCAAAACCATGCATATTGTCCTATGGAAACCTCTCTTTTGATCTCTTCGTCTCTCCACTTACTGCAGAGGGAAGCTCAATAGCAAGCCTCATCATTATTTAGTGTTCGGTAAACTCAGGTCTTACTTATATAGGTCGTGCTGGACTTCCAGTAGACTCATTCGGTCTGTAGTCAATAAATAGATATTAGGTGTCTGGTACTAGACTCTGCCATTGATCCTACTTCTACCTGCACAAGAGTTTTAATAGTAGCTTCCTTCCTTTTTTCCCCTCCAGCAAGAAGAAAGATGGGGATGAATGCATTGAGAAGAAAGGGCTGTGTGGCTACCTATTGAGGGAGAGGCAAGTCTTATACAGTGGGGCATTCCTTCTGCTATGTCTGCTTTCACTTCTGCCAGCTTGCTTTGATTTAAATTTTCCAAATAACGAGAATTTGATCCTGCTGAAATCTTTATTTCTACTACTTTCTTTCTCTGGAGGCAGCATATCCAATAACATACTGTCCTGACAGCCTGCTGGTGCGTGCAACTACATGACACAAAGAGCTGTGTTGTAAGTAAATACTGAAGAAACAAGACAAAAAGGTAGGAAATACTGCAGGACCATTCCAGCCCAATGTACTGAGCTGGGCATGTCTAGGTGGAGAAGAGAGCACATCCCTTATGGTTACACATTTTGCTATATTCTGGTTTAATGTGTGACAGAGAACATACTGCCTGAAAAAAGYCCTTCAGAGATACCTGACAATTTGCCAGTCAAGTTTGCCTTGAGAGTGCCAAGTATTTACCTAAGGATTCAAGCAAAAGAGGCATCACAGTCATTGTGCTCTGGGCAGCAGCTGGTTGCATTGCAGGTTTTTGTGTAACTTCCACCTGTTCCCTGTTCACACAGCAAGATACAGACTCTTACCAGTTTAAAATGTATCCAGCAGTCAACCTCAGAGCTGCCTCCCCCACAGCCATCTCCCGCAGGCCCCCCAAGCCCACCACCAAAACCCCCTGGTGACAACCAATACAGGGAGCCAGGCACAACTGCTGTCATGTACTCATCAGTGGCTCCTGTGCTGCACTTCTTGGTGGTGTAGGTTGTAGCCCTGCAGATGCATCAAAAAAAACCACCCCAGTTTTTCTTTAATGCTTCTAAATTAGAGTTGCCTCTGGCCAGTATCTTCATATACACGAGCCTGTATTTCTACCCAGATTGCTTTTTTGCTGCTAAAACTACATACTAGTCTACCAGTGAATAAATAATAAATAATAAATAATAAATAATAAATAATAAATAATAAATAATAAATAATAAATATGACTGAGGCTTGACTTTTCCTACCAACACCCTATCACTGAGGTGAGGCAGTATAATGTGAGTTTCCCATTTTCCTACCACTGTATTTCATCATGACCATCTCCACCACCACCCCCAAGAAAATCCCAAAGCCCTACCTCTTTGCTATTCTAAGAGATATGTTCTTGGACCTATACAGAATTACTTAATGGATTAGAAAGGGTATATGAACAATCTTTCTCATGGATCTACATGTAGTGAGAATGAAGAAGCAGTACATAGCCATATTGGATGAGGTGACCGATGGGTGCCTTCCTCAGAGGTAGTTGTACCTTAAAACTCATCTGTTTGGTGTACAGAAAGCTGGGCAGTGAGAATGAATTAAATTCCATTTTACACAAATTATATGTAGGTAAACTCCACATGCCTGGATTTTTTCCAACCACAACATGGGATGTCCTGCTTGACTCCGAGGTCTTTTTCTATTTAATAGCTGGTGCAACAAAAAGAGTTAAACTTTATGTTTTAATTTGCAGTAATCTTACTCATTTTGCTTTGAGCTGCTGGCCACAGTTTTTTTTCTTACCTGTTTAAATTGTGCTGGAGAAAATGCTGAGAGAACATCTGGCATACCCAATTAGGTTCAGTTCTGAAAGAAATCACTCTAAGCTATTTTGGAATGGAGCTTACAGGACTTTTAAAGCTCTGTCATTTATAAAGCCGTACTAGAATAAAGCTTTACAAAGCTCTGGCTCAGATTCTGAAAACAAAATTGGACCACAAACTTCTTTGAGATTTTAAAATGTTAAGAAAATTCTTGCTGCTCACTTCTTCATTGCTGCAAACAGAGAAACCCAAGACCAATCCCTTGGCAGCTAATGGAGATCATCATAGGCAAAGTTGTCGGTTTCCTTTGGTATTTACTCTAAATGCCTGATTGCAGCAATACTCAGGTAGCTTCTTTCACGTTAAAAGCCAATTAGGCAAAGTTTGTTAAATTGTTCTTTCACAGAAGAATTACTGATCTTGACAATATGACTTGTAACAGTAAATCCTAAGTGAAGCCAAGCTATCAGGGGGACACAGTTCTCCTTAAGATTGGTGAGAGCATGGTACCCACGTCAAGARAAGAGCAGACCTTTCTAGCTTTTGTCCTGTTTAATAGGTTCTTTGAGCACTGTGATGAAAATTCATTGATAGACTTAATTATATTTTTCAGAGAGATAAAATTTTTCTATTGCTTATAATAGATGGATTGATATAGCAGAGATGGCATATTAATTGGGCTACTGCCACACTCATGTAATTCAGCGTATACATTTTACTTCCTTTTAAAAATGTGTAGATTGCTAATACTCCTGCTTTTTGAAACAAGTTGAGGAATGGCAAATCAGCAACTAACTTGTCTGGTTTCATCTTATCCACAGTGACTCTATGCCCTAGATTCTTGTTCCTCATCCTGCTGTTCTCTCTTCACTGATGAAAACTTTTCATGATCAGCTTCCTTACGGAGCAGTAATGCCAGGTACAGTGAGAAGCAGAAGAGCTGAATGCCATAAAGAACATCATAGTTGTTGAGCTGTTTCTTAGGTGGGTTGATAGCCCCTTAATTTTATTCAGAGTACTCATTTTGTAAGCGCAGGGGCACTGAATTTATCAGAGGGTAGATTCCTGTAGTCATAGCTGTGTTCAACTTGACCCATGTGTGTTCACCCTCCATAGTTCATTTGGATTTTTAAAMATGTTGGGGCACCTCCTGGGACTGCCAGGGTGTCTATTTGGGCTGCATTAGCTGCTGACGTGCTTTTGAGTATCTGTGCCTCAGAGGCATGGAATATGAAATAAAAGAGGTGTTCCAGCGTATCTCCCCTCTTACCCCAGTGCCAGAAGAGCTGAGCTGAAAAAGAGCRTGGCACAGTCCTAAAAACAATAACTGTCTACCTGAGAGTTCCCAAAGCTGCTAGCACAGATGGAGTTTAAAGAGCAGTAACAACAAAAGGCAACTTTTGGCCCATTTCTCCCCAGGGTGAGTAAGGTCACTGTAAGAACTCATTAAAAACAAACATAAAAGCCATGCCGGGGCTTTTCTGTCTGGCACTTCGGTACCAGGAAGGTCACACGGGCTGAGCACTGCTGCAGCACAGGGAACATACATAATTAAAATGTAAAATGACAGCAGATGGTATTATTGTCAGTGGAAAGTTCGTCCGACTGCTGCCTGCAAGTTGCTCTGAATCACTTCAGAAATGGTGACATCAATGTGAATGCTCCCAGCAGCAAAAGCCACTGTGGAAAATGTTTGTATCTTTGCTTAATTTCTGACAGTTAATGAGACCTATAGGGAATATTCACAGAGAAAAAGCACCTTGTTTTGGCTTGTTTGCTTTCTAATGCAGAATATTTATTGGTCTCCAGTCACTCCCTGATGACACTTCCCTCTTTCAATCTTTGGCCTCTGCCATTCTGGATATAAAAAAATAAGGAGAGGCTTTGCAAACTGTTTTTAGAAGCTGCTGCTTTGCATTTGTCCTGTGGGACCTGTTTGCTCCTGTTTGTTAAGTATTTGGAGCTGTTCACCCTCCTGATCTCTGGCAYGGGAAAGCCCGGGGGTTGAGTCCTGAGCCAGTTTCTCCCACTTCTGTGCAGGAAAGGCCTTAGGTCCGTGGCCTCGCTGGTACACCCTGCATGTACATGGACTGTTGTACCAAGGCGGCATCGTGGTGCCTGGGGCGGGACGTCAGGGTGATGGCTCTGCCGCATAAGCTTATTTGAAAGAAAAACTGTGTTCAATGAAAGGCGATATGGAGAATCCTCCCTGACGAGCCCCTTGTACAAACACAGATTAAAATGGGAAGATTTTGTTCTGTAAATAATTTTGCCCTCTTTTGCTATCTTCTCAGGGCAGACATCCTTCTCAGGCTGCCCTGGCTATGGCATGTGCACAGAGACACTGCCTGTGCCACAAACACTGACACACACACACGGCTGCCAAATGAAGCGGGGGTCTCACAGGGTAGTCTGAGCACCCACATGCTCAGAAATAAAGACGRTAGCTCCGAGGAGGCGTGCAAACCTGAATCTCTCCTTGCTCGCCAAACAGTGAATGCGATAGAAGCCATTTCACTTAGGCATCGCATGGTTTCCCTTGTTCAGAGGCCTGACAGTGACATGCCTGGAGGTAAATGTACTTTGTCTTAAGCTGTCTGTCCACAGATAAATCTGTCAAAAGGCTAGAAGTGGTATATATGAAATTMTTCTGCCTGCCTACAATACTGCAGCTAGTGAGCGCTGGTGCTCAATGCCACTTCCATTGCTTCAGAATAAGAGGAGAGGAACCTCCCCGTTGTAATGAAGATCATAAATGCCAGTGTAGATTATTGTCTGTCTTGAACAGTGGAAATATATACAAAGTTCAATGTGGCTTYACCTGCCGGCTACTCACTTCAATTTTCACAGTTGGTTGTGAAAGTTTGAGCATACAAAAAATGCACTAGTATAGCATTAATCGCCTTTTATAATCAGTGTAGTTAAACTGCTGAAAAAGATCCATGTGGACACAGTCTTATTTTGCCGAGAATGCAGATGGTTACTTCAATTGGTAAGGATTGTGGGGGAATGGTTGGGAAGTGACATAAATAGGAGTTACAAGGTTTGGGTTCTTGTCTGCAGGGGGGAAGAGTGTGAGAAGAGAATGAAAAGAGTTGTGGAGCTGGAGGTTACGGTAGAAGGTCGGTACTGTATGTGTGTGAAGACACAGCAAAGGGAAAAAAAATCCTTCCATTTTCCCCATTTGTTTGAAATTTTTGTAGTTATCAAATTGAGTTTCATACTTCCTTTTGAATTAGTCCTGCTATGTCTAAATTCACTCCTTAAACTATATTGGTGTGATTCACTATTTTGTTTATTTTGCAGACCAAACGTTTAGCAAACCTTAAAGAAAACAGTATGATGCTCTAAGGATACTAGGTCAATATGCCTTCACAGACAAAACTGTGTGAAGTTTAGCAGTTTCAGCTGGCTAGAATTTATTTTTTTTTCCTTATCTAAATTATTTAAATTAGAAAACAGCTTATTTCCTAATGGGGAATTTCAGAGGGAAGTTCTTCGCAAATTTCACTTTTGACAGATTTAGTTAAAAAGTTGATTAAAACAGTGATGGTATTTTAATTCCAAACCAAAGTCCTGGAGTTTTCATCCCAAGGTTACTCTGTACTAAACTTATTTTTCTGTTTTTAAAGCTCTGCAAAACACTTGGGAGAAAGACTGAAGTGGAGTTTGAAGTGAAGTGGATGTTGTTTGGATTTGGATTGCATCATAAAAGCTTTTCTTATCCTGTAACACCTTTTTCTCCATGGAGAATAGCTTCGTATTCTTCCCAATTGTTAAAAGCATTTCAGTTGTGTTTGCTTCATAAAATCTTTAGTATAATGTGAAATTCTGCATTCCATCTTTTTGAAATTATTATCCAGAAAGCAAGCATATTCAAGGAAACACATGTGTTTTAAGCTAAAGAGGTACCTCTCTTTCTGGAGCTATTCCATATATTTCTTTCTTTGGAGGTGCAGGTGAAGATGAACCTAATTCTTTGAATACCAAAGGCTGCAGAGAAAATCAGAGGGAGTGGGACTAATTCTGTGACTTGCAGAGGACATTCAGATCCTATAGGATAAGGCTTTGATATATTTTCCCATCTCCCATATTGACAGGTTGCAAAAATCGAAAATCTCCTCAGATGGTCATACTAGATTTTATTCGTCTTTTGCTGACAGTCTTGAGGAAAATAAGAAATGATTTATAATATAAATAACATAAATCAATTTTCTGAGTGCATTTCCACTTTCAAATGAGAATATTTCTTACTCCTTTGGATTCAGCAGAGTTACAGATAAAGCAAGAAACGTACAACAAAGCTGCAAAAAGAGCTTCTTTTCAATATGGAAATGCATAGCCTTTCAGGTCTCCAAAAAGGATATGTATTGCAAGGGAAGTAATCTAATCATCTGAACCATCGAATCATGGAATTGTTCAGGTTGCAAGAAAGCTTGGGGGGTTGTTAGTCCAGCCACTTGCTCAAAGCAGAGTCAGCTATCTGGTAAGACCAGATCTGTTAGGACTCAGTTCAGTCAGGTCTTGAAAACCTCTAAGGACAGAGATTTTCAGCCTCTGCCACTTTTTAGGGCATTTCTCCCTTGCAAATTGCAGTAGAAATAGCCAAGAAAGCATACAGAAAGCATTGCCATGTATCACGGGAAGTGATTATTCCCTTTTACTTAGTGCATGTTGCACCATATCTGCATCCAGTTTTGGGCCCCCAGTGAAAGAAAGATGTTTCTGATCATATTTACAGTTTTATTATTTTATTTCAACTGATTAAATTTATTTGACTTATCTAGATCAAACAACTTCAGAAATACACTGGGGAAACCGAGGAGAGTTTCTTCATGTCTGACTTTTTTCTTAAGTTGTATAATCTTAGGTAGTGTAAATAGCTCAGRTTATCAGGTTTGATTTTTGTGAGATAATGTTGTCTAAAGATAACTGGGGCCTGTGTGTTTTCCTAGTTGCTCCAAGAAAAGGATTTTTGTTACTGCGGAGACTGGATTTTCTTTAAGCTGTTCATTCCTGAGCAGAGGTCATCTTTTATTTGGATTCTGTTATATAACTGTTGTGTATGTAAACAGTTGGTTTTCCTGTATACAAAGTCAAATGCGTGTGAAGACACTGACTTTTTGAATAGCCTCTGCAAGATGTTGATACTGCAAATATTAGAAAGTTGTACAATAGTTCCAGCATCCTGGGCTGCATTGGGAAGGGCATTGCCAACAGGTTTAGGGAGGTGATCCTTCCCCTCTACTCAGTACTGGTAAGACAGATCTGGAGTGCTGGGTCCAGTCCTGGGCTCCCCAGTAAAAGAAAGATACAGACTTACTGGAGTGAGTCCAGTGAAGGGCCGCTAAGATGGTTAAGGTACTGGAGCGTCTCTCGTATGACAAGGGGCTGAGAGAGATGGGACTGTCCAGCCCGGAGAAGACTCAGGGGGATCTTATTCAAGTGTTTAAATATTTATCTGAAGGGGAGGGGTAAAGCAGTCAAAGCCAGACTCTTCTTGGTGATGTCCAGTGACAGGACAAGAGGCAATGGGCAAGAATTGAAATATAGGAAATTCCATTTAARCATAAGAAGAAAAACTTTTTCTGTGAAGGTTATCAAACACTGACATAAGTTGCTCTGAGAGGTTCTGGAGTCTCCATCCTTGGAGATATTCAAACTCTTCCTGGTCAGAGTTCAGAGCAACTTGCTTTAGTTGACCCTGCTTTGAGCAGGGGTTTGGACTAGATGGTCTCCAGCAGTGCCTTCCAACCTCAACAATTCTGTGATTCTGTATTCAGATTCTTCAACCTAACCCATTATTACAATTTACTACGTTTCATATTTGCTATAAAAGAGGCATTTCCTGTGATCAGACTATACTTCTAAGCATTGCTCTATCTATGGAAGTTTAGCACATCTGTGGATATGGATCTATGGATGTGATAAACAAGATAAAACTTAGGCTTTATYGTGCGTGCATAGGCGTGTGCATAGGCTAAAGCCTTGAAACTACCTCTATTCAGCAGAATACTTCACAACTCTATCTTCAAGTGTTGTCCAACATGTTGYATTGAACTGGGCTCAAAGAACATAATTTGGAATAAGAGAGTGGAACTTCCACTGAAATTAAGAGCGAAAGATCAAACCCTTGATTATCAGATTGCTACTCTTCAGTTTATGGCATTCTGTCTTGGTTTCAGTCCAACAATAGATTGCTTTAGAAAAACATGACTAACTCTCAATTTATTTTTTTTAATTAAGAGGGGAGTGGAAAATTAATTTCCCCCTCTAGCGTAACAGTATTGTTTTTGCTGCCTTTTGGCAGCCATAAATGAAAGACAGCCAAATTTTGAAGATGAAACTTGGTATGTCACTTCCCTGTTGACCTGAGTAAAACTCTTTGAATTGTGGGAAACAGAATTGTGAAATAAATCCAYATATGTGCCAGCGAGTTTGTCCAAGAGAAAATTTCTATCTATCTCCTTTTATGTGATAGGAGAACTTGTACCTTATTCCTTTTGTAGCTGGACAAAGCACCTTCTTAATGAAGTCTACAAAACAAGACAAGTTTGAGTTTCTTTCTTTAATAGCCATAGAAATACAGTCATGGCTAGGTCAGTAATCATGATCACTACCACAGCTGCAAAATCRTAAGTCTCTCATTGTAACTTTTGCATGAGTTCTTGGTTTTCTCCTGRCTGATTGTTTCTTATAGTTTAAAGTTTCTGTTCAATTTTAATATAGCAGATTTTGATATTTGTAGGTGGAAACATATGACTGGGAGGTATCTGGACCATTACACAAACAAATCTGAATATGACTCATTTATAGCCTTTCACTTTCTAGGAATGAGTTCTGGGCTGTGAGGAGGGTTAAGTATTTCCTGGTGGCTGCTTGCACGGAGAGCAGTGTAAGCTCCATACAAGGGGAAAAAAAAAAAAAAAAAAAGAAAAAAAAAAGGAAAGAAACAAGACCCTAGTTCCTAGGATTAAAATCTACCAAATATTAGATTTGAAGCTGAACTTTCATCCTGATTATGCCACAGATCTCCCCCAGCCTCAGCTCTGCTCAGAACAGCTAACAGCCAGGCACCTAGGGCAGTCTGGCAAGTGACATGCTGAAGTACGATGTTGGAAGTGGACTCTCAGTCTGGTCTTCCGGGCTCTACCAGTACAGAAAAGAAGGTCCTGACATTTTATGAAAGGATGACCAATGCCTTCTTTCAGACAGTCAGACGCATAGACCAGGAATCCTGTTCTTAACACATGTGCCTGCCGGCGGTCTGGACCCAGGTGCGTGCGTAAGCATGTAAAACCTAGGAGATTTTGGACCGGATTCCCTGTTCTCTAGCTGTGGTAGCTCYTGGCTCTGTATCTGACTGCTGTGATACCATGTGAGACCCAGGACCTGGCTTAGAGCCAGCTAGAGCCAGGTAGCCAAGGGTTCTCTATTAAGCTATTCAGCATAGCAGTAATGATGGCATAAGAAATCACAAGTCCTTCTTGAGGATCTTGTCTTTATTTTTATTTTGGATTTCTTTGGGTTCTTCCTTTCTTTATACTGAGATTCTATCTCTAGCCTTGACTACACCTTGAGACTGGGTGGAGGCTGTCAAGCTGCTGAGAGCAAGTAGCTCAGGTCACCAAGTTGCTCATTTAAGAAATCAGTGAGCCCTTTAAATCTGCAACCATAGGAGACCTGTCTGTCTCCTTATYTTTTTATATGCATGTATGCTTATAAGTATGTATAGACCTACATATATACAAAATATGTGTATCTATAATTTTCTTCAATATTCTACCAAAATTCTGGATGCCTAATTGTCGTGTGCTACTGATACATGAGCAGAAATTGCCGACCCCAAAGTTTCCGGGGTTTCATTCTTCTATTAACAACCACATATTCTGCAGTCCTAGAATGTAGTGTATAAATATTAGTAGTATATAAATATTGTGTAAACTTTACTAGTCTTTTATGTCCTGATTTATGCAAACATTTAAATATGCCCTCAAGTCTGCTACCTTAAATGAGACTTGCAATGTTGGCCTGAATGAAAATGCTTCCCTGAATTAGTACTGCAGCAATTTAAATTATCACCACATTTATATTTTAAATCCTCTCCTCTGATTTTTTTTTTTCATGGGCTTTGTAGTAACAAGTAAAAAATGACTTACTTACACTTTGCAAGTCCATTCTTATCTCAAAGCATCTATCCGCAGAGATGGAAACATCCTTCACATTTGGATCAATCTATAAATTTTAAGGGCAAGTCCTCTTCTTTTAGGACGAAGGTTTTGAGTATATCCATACAATTTTTGTGAGCTGGAAGCCCTGCCCCTTCAGACTAATTAACGAAATCTGTCCCATATCCTTTATGCTGGAGCTGAATCGTCAGGGGGAGTGCGTGGAGCTTGGTGGGGGCTTGGTGTTCAAGAGCTGGTATGGACACAGTATGGGCAGTTAGAGTACCAGGACMTAAGACTGAAATAGGGATCAATCCAAACTGATGGTGTATATGCACCCTCTGATGGTTGTTTCAACGTGCCTTTTAATTTTTAATTTCTAGAGAGAAAGGGTAATGAGAGCTGCTTACTCTCTGTTCATTATATCCTTGAAAATCGAACTAAAATGTTTTCCAAGCATAGCTGTACTTGAMAATTAATTTAAATTAACTTTTTTCTTTCGAGTGTGAATTCAATGTACCGCAGCTGTTGCTGATTAGCTGTATGTGAGGGACACACTTTCCCAGAGTAATATGTTTGTGTTTATCTTAATTCATTCTGGAAAGGTCAGAAAAGGAGACAATACAGCGTAGAGGAGTGGAATTGGTTTTGAATGGCAAAATGAAATGTTGTGATAGGAAAAGTGCTAAAACCAGCAAAAACAGCTAAAAGGACTGAGGCATTTGTAAAAGCATAATGTGCAAAGTGTGAAAAGAGACAAAAGAAACCGTGGCTGGCTGGTTCCTGTCACGGTGTTTTTGTGGTCACCTGCGTCCATGCTGTATGCTGGTTGTGACCCCATCACAGCATCATGTGGGAGAATTCACAACGTTCCTTCTGGTGGGGCAGGGTTTTGTCTTGATGATCTCAGCTGTTAGTTTCTTTCTGTTAACCAATACACATCATTTTTACATGCTTACACATGTCATTTTTACATGTTTTATGCATGTGTTTGTTCTTCTGGGGTATTCTAAATTGAGAACAATAATTGCTTTGGTAAAAATTTGTTAAAATAAGAAAATGAATGTTTCCTTTATAAACTCACACTGTAAAGTTAATCTACTCTTACCTGATATGGGTGGCCAAGGCACACGTGTCCTGAGTTTAGCTTTCCTGTTAGTTTTGATAAAAAATAAACAAATTCTGCTTGCCTGTTTTTGKTGACTAAAATATTTAAGAACTTCAGTGCTAAAAGTTCAGTGCTAAAAGATGACAGTCATTAATAAGCATAGCCTACAAGCCCACAAATCTGCAAAATATTTGCCTCCGTGTTTAAGACAAAGAAATATTTACTCTGCGAATAGTGTGTCAGAATAGTATTCAACAGCTGGTTAAACACACAATCAAATACAAATGTTATAATGCTTCCAAGACCCTTAGCTTGCCACTGAAGAACAGCAATTTCCAGGCATACATTTGCATCCATTATAAAAGTCATTCTCCACAGCCAGCTTTCTGAAGAGTCTGATTTGCTTATACAAAGCACGTATTCAGTGTCCATAGTTCTAAAGTGCAGATGCAGAAGCAGAGAAACACATGAGAAGTAAATCAAAATGATCTCTCCAGCTCTCTGAGCGGAGGGCTAGCTCTATTTTGAATGCAATTACTGCATCCAAACTGCTACTCCAGCTGTTGGGACTCACCTGAGGAGTGATGTCTTTGATGAGACCCTTCACCAGTCTTGCAGTATGTCCTCTGTCTTGTACTGCYTTAACTCAGGATTTTCTAGCAGACAGACAGCACTTAGTTTCTATGTCATATCAGAATTTCTCTAAACTTGGGAAAGTTAATGCAAAAGTAACATTGCTAGACCAAAATGCTCACCTGAGTTCAGCCCTTTGATAATGAGTTAAAGAGGCTTGCTCATATCCCCACTGGAAGCCAAAGCACTATTAGGTCTCCTTCCTGCATGGAAAACCTGCAGCTTCTTCTGCCCTCTCCTCTGCAGCTTGGTGACTCACACATAGCTGGTTTCAGCTTGTGGCTGTGGCCATCTTCTTTAGGAAATATGTCTTATTTCTTCTATGTCTCCATGGCATGTTCCTGGGAACATGTACCTGGTGGGGAAACACTCCTTATGAGTTAGGATTGCAAGATGTGTAAAACTGTTTATATGCTGGTATGTAACATGGAGTTGGTATGCAAAATGGAGTTTCGGAAAGGGCAAGTCTGTTCAATTAATCAAGCRGATAACCAGGATAAATTGACCCTCATGATCTGTAAATAGGCAGACTCCCTCTCTTGGGAGAAGGGGGTGGGGTGGGGTTGGCAGGCTGTTTATACRCATTTAGCCTGGCAAATACATAGTAATTTTAATTAGTTAAATGAGCAATACAGGAATTGTAAGCATTTTCTACACACTATGAGCATTCACTTTTGGGGAGTCACCACAAGTCAGATAAAAAATGGAAATTTGTTAAAGCAAGTTGATTGCAAATCAAGACCCTCGGTGTACTTCATGGTGCAGCTCATCACAGAATCACGGAACGTCTGAGGCTGGAAGGGACCCATCTAATCAATCTAATCCATGGAAGGGACCATCATCTAATCCAACMCCTCTGCTCCAGCAGGGTCACCTASAGCTGGTGGCCCAAGACCATGTCAAGACGTCTTTTGAATATCTCCAGGGATGGAGACTCCACAACCTCCCCGGGCAACTTGTGCCAGTGCTGGGTCACCCTCACAGGGAAAAAGWGTTTCCTGATGTTCAAGAGGGAACCTCCTGTATTTGAGTTTGTATCCATYGCCTCTGGTCCTGTCACTGGGCACCACTGGAAAGAGCCTGGCTCCGTCTTCTTTATAACCTCGCTTCAGGTATTTATACACATGGATGAGATCCCTCCTAAGACTTCTCTTCTTCAGGCTAAACAGTCCCAGCTCTCATAGGAGAGGTGCTCCAGTCCTCTCATCATCTTAGTAGCTGTTCACTGTACTCTCTCCAGTATGTCGACGTCTCTCTTGTACTGGGGAGCCCAGAACTGGACCCGGCACTCCAGGCGTGGCCTCACCAGTGCTGAGTAGAGAGGAAGGATCACCTCCCTCGACCTGCTGGCAACACTTTGTCTAATGCAGCCCAGGATACCATTCGTCTCCTTTGTGGCAAGGGCACATGTCTGGCTCATGTTCAACTTGGTGTTCACCAGGACATCCATGTCCTTTTCTTCAAATCTGCTTTCCAGCACTGGATGGCCACCAGCATATACTGGTGCCTGGGGTTGTTCCTCCCCAGGTAAATGGCAGATGTAACCTAGATACACTAACCCTTCTATATGTATTCTTTTCTATTTCAGCTGCATCCATCTTTTTTTTTGAATGAATGTCATTACCCTGTGGGTGTTTCAGACAGAGGAGAAAGTAACTCTGTGAGTCACAGCAGAGATCTCATCCGACTGCTCCATGTTCCCTCCAGCTTTGGGCTGTGCCTCAGTGGCTAAGCCAGAGAACAGGGAGAGACCTGAGTACCAAAGAAGAGTGCTGGACTGATGGGTCAGGAGTCAGTTCCAGCTTTAGTAACACAAGTTACCGATAAAATGCATGACAGCTTATCAGCATGCAACTAGTCTAAGAGTGTGTTGGGAATCAACTGCATTTTGAAAGGGGAATAATGTGTAAAATTAAGATATTTATTATGCACTAACAGGAATGAATACCAAAATCACAGATAGTCTGTTGGAGCATTCTCCATTCTGTGTCTCCTAGGTTTTACTTGGCTTCAAGCAAATGTGCAACATGAAGTACGCTATAGCGTACCATTGACTGCAGCGTGATCCATCTGGGAARCAGGGGTCAGTTCTGGACCATGCTCAACTCTGTGTCACTGAAGCCTGGATTTGTTGTGGCCAGTAGTAGTGCCAAAACCATTAGGAAACTCCAGTAACCTTGTCAAAGATTGGCACTTACACATTACCTTCATGTGTTGCTTCAGACAGTCCTGTGCAGCAGCTTGGATGCTAGTCCAGAGGTGGRCTGGCAGAGGCTTTTGTCCTCTCTTGATAAAATGCAGTTGTCACTTACTTAACATTTTAAATTAACAATTTTTACTCATTTGTGTCTTCTGTTCCACAACGACMGGACCTTTTATTTATTCCTTCTATTGCTACTGCAACTATTTAATTGATGTAGTTTACTGATTCAGTCACAGTGTGTCATTCATTGCAAACAAAAATCTCTTCTCCTCTCACATTTTGTTATCAATGATTTCCTGCCAGCAGGGGTCACACGACGACCGCAGCTTCCCACCGCCGCTGCTGCCCTCGTCACTGATGCAGCACATCCCCTCTGGGTAAGAGGCACTTGGAAATACCTCTCGGTTATAGAAAAGAGAGCTGGGATGACCATCTTATTACATAAATATTTTCTGGGAAAGATCCCATCATATCTGTAGCATTATTTTTTTTGAAGCTTAGATTTTTTTTTTAATGGTCATATTATTAATATTAAGTGTTGTAATAGTTCAGATAAATATACCCATTCTGCACTTCACTGTGTTTGCAGGCTGTTATTGCTCTCCCAGTGTTAAACTTGACTCACCRATCTTTGCTACAAATGAGTATAAAACTTCCTCTAGGAAAGGAAAAAAGAAGCAGTTGACTGTTGGAACCCTACTGGGTTCCAATAATAACATARTAAAAACATTAATATTTTATGCTTTCATATCTGATATGTCTATTAGAATTGTCTCCTTAGGAAATTTTGCTTCAAGGAAAAACACTCGGCAATGAAGACAGAGCAGCTAAAGRATGAAAGGCTGTTACAGCATTTGAAAAAAACAATAGTGGGACGTAATGTGAAACCTTTAGCTCACTTGTGTGTAGTATTGGTATTTCAACTGCAAAAAAAATTAAGGATTCCACTGAGGGACGAGGGCTCCCTTGCAATAGGCACTGCGCACACTGTCCTGGATGGATAGATAGAAACAGTGACTAAAAAATCTTTTTCCTGTCACTGTTAGCTATTTAAGAGATTCATAGCTGCCTCTCTGTTTACAAAGACACCTGAATGTTGATACCCTTGGATGTTACCTGCAGGCTGACTAACAATGCATAGGCTCCAGAGGACAMAAGTGCTGCTCTCACCTCCCTCTATACCTTGCATCATGAAATCTATGAGAACAGCACATTTGACAACTGTGCTGAAGTTTGGGTTTAAATTTGCAGGGAGAAACAGTTCAAGCCGTGGCTGTGGCAACACTGCAGAGAAGGGCAGGGCTTGCAGGGGGGACATCATCCTGCCGTGCCAGCAGAGCTCCATGGCTCCATTTTCCACCTTCAGTTGGGGAATCTGGACTTACATGCAGGTCTGAGCTACAGGTGGCYTGGTGGCGCTGGGAATGGCCTGTGCTCCTGTCACCACATTTCTGCAGGCTGCAGGATGTGTCTGAAGCCAATTTCCAGCCCTTAGTTGCATGAGAACTTACTCACTCAGATTTAGTTTCAAATGAACAGCATGGAAATATCTTACAAAGGAAAAGGGAGGGGAGAAAAAAGATTCCAGTCTGTGACTGTGAAGATATTCTAATACTCTGAACTGTAATTTCTGCTACTTGATTGCCCATTAATCCTTGTTCATCTTGTTTTTTGTAGTGAACTGAAGTGATTAAGATCAAAAAATGCCAGGAGAAGAAAAATCAGAATTGTCAAAGGGTCAGAGTCCTTCAGCCAAGTTTGAAAAGACACAAGAAATGAGGGAATGAGTCTGCAGACCTGAAACGAGAGAACAGAAGAGGGGTCAGTAGCACCRTGAGATAGACATTCTCAGTAATTACTAGAATGACAGTACTAAGTAGAGATGCAGCAATCAGTCTGTAACAGAGAGAACGGGCTCACTGAATGAAGTTAAGGCTAAAACCTGCCTTACTTTATCTGCATACAGCCCCACTTCTTCAAAAGAATTACAAATGTGTAAATCATTACCACATTAGACCAAGAGTTTTAAATCAGATATTAAAATTCACATTGTAGTCATAGTTTGTTCATTTCTGTGAAAGTTTTCATAGCCTTCAATTATTCCCATGCAAATGGTCTGAGAGCTATTAAAAGAGACGTAGAGATGCACTCAGCATSTCTCATTTTAAGTTCCATGTATTATCTTTTACAAACACTGAGACATTGAAGTGAGACCGGCTGGTGAGCTTTAAACATTAGACTASGAATTGTAAGATGAGTGTAACTAAACAGCTGATACCTAGAGAGCTCATTATCTAACTTCCCAGGATCTTATTGATGTTATTAATTTCCTTCTGTCAAATAGGCAAAGGTAATGTGAGACACTGAATGACCAGGTCACCCCAAGAAGAAATAATTAAACATTTCCAGCTGCAAATGCTGCTTCTTTATGACAAATGATGGCCTTTTCATAGTACAAAATTACACTACAAATCATGATGGTAGTATGTGAGATGTGTTCTAATTCTGTCCTAAGCTGCAGGATACCCGTGTTGGAAAATTTATCCATTCACCCAKAAAGATTACGCAGTGCAGAGCCTAAAAACAAGTAGTCAAACACCCTCCCAAGGGAGGTACCCATTAGTGTTGTGAATCCTCTTCTACCTGATGAGAAGTCTCAAGTAGGAGGTCTGTCAGGATGAGATTGTGAGAAAAACCTCATAAACACYGTAAGTGTAGTACCTCAGAAGATAYTAGGAAGAAGAGATGCAAGGGATGCAAAGGCTGCTGAGTGGCAAGTCTCAGAGAAATGTTTCTACCAGTTGYGCCCTTACTCAGATTCAGATGGAGATAAAACTGCTCCTCTTGCAGGAAGCTTCAATGTGGCAACACCTCAGAGATGCTGAGCAACACAAAGTGAACAAGAAGGACAAATGGTGTAATCTCTTCACCAGTCTTCGTAAGGCAGGGCCCTTAAAACTAAAAGGACTTTTGCAAAAAAGCATAAATAGGAATCAGAGTGGCTTGGTTCTCTAAGTGCTCTGAAAGGAGCTATGTCACCATTTCTGGAGATTAGCTCAAACTGGTAACATGGCACTGTTCAGCAATGTGCAGCAGCGTGAGCTTATAATCTAACATCACCCAGTATCATACCTCGGTTCATAAACCAGCTTCTCAGATTCTGGTTCTCAAGCTGTCTCTTGGGCCCTCTGCATCTACTGCATTATACCATGAAGATCTGCCCCCACTCTCCTGCGCTCTTTTGACCTTCTAATAAGACCTCTAGAGAAGCTGATGTGAAGTTAGGTATGTGACAGACATCCTCAGATACCTGGCGTCCATGCATGTCTGAGACCACGAGTCTCTGAGACCACCCAGTCCCCTGAAAGGTTTTGTGGCTGCCTTGTCCCTGTGTAATTTCCAAATTCTTGTTGTAGAGCTGGRACAGCAGAGACTAGAAAACAGTCTGTGCCCCAAAAATTTTGAGTGCATTTTCCTCTTTCCTTGCTTTGGAACATTTCTTCTGGACACAGTGAATCTTGACTACTACTCATACGTCTTTTAGAGGCTAAAAGTGGGTGGTGGTAACGATCTGTAAAGGTTTTGTCAGTGCATCTTCTTAACAAATTGTTAGTGTTTAACCACCACTTGAGGGAATGCTTTATGTGTCTGTAAATATCACTCTATCCAGAAGATGCTGAGAAGATAGTACTTCCAGGCAAATTCGTTGAGAATGTAGGTGAAGTTGCCTGGGGAATTGTGTTTTGGCACAATGATGTTAATCCTACTAGGCACAATACTGTCTTTGCTGCTCAYGTGTCATTTTGCAAAAGGAGGCCTTCAGACCTCTGCTTTTCTTTTTTTCCCTCTACTTGCCTTTTTCTGTTATGAGAAGGAAAATAGCTTCAACCCCTTGTGTTGAATAGAGCTTCCTAACTGGCATWAATGCTGACTCAGACAGACAATGCTCATTACAAAGTTCAAAAATTGATTTTTTTTTTTTTTTTGCTGTTGTAAAAGTCATCATATTTACAACTCAGTCTTTTAAACATGTGACAGACAAATGCTCTGCAAGCCTTCCACAATAACAACATCTTTTGGGAAGACCTATTGGCTGCCAATGGGAAAAGAAATTGAGCCTGTGTTGAATACTGAAATGCACTGTGCATCTGCAAGGTCATAGCCTAAAGAAGGTAATGGAAATATATACTACTCAGCTCTTCATAATGTAGGTCCACAATCAAGCATCTTGACTAATTTACAGTATACAGCAGAATAGAATTATAATTCCTTTATCACCATGACAGTAATTCAGTGAAATGCAAGGCATTTTCTTGCATGTCAAATATACATTTTTATAATTCTTGTAAATGTTTACAGAAAACCAGGATAGTGAAAACAGTGCAGAGACATAAGATTTCAGAATACAGTGTACACCTTCTAGTGCTGCTCATTGTACTGTGTATTTTACAAGCCACCAGGAAAAATCAGAACATTACAGTGGGTACAGCTTGGCCTTTTGTGCTTGTTTATAGGTATTAACAGCATGTTTTTAAGAAACCTAATAGCATCAGTTCTCATTTTGTTGAGAGAAATGAACAATTGATAATTACCAGGAAGGATCTCTCTTAACTTCTGAAAAGTTCGTTATATTCCAGAAAAAAAAACCAACCACCTATAATTAAATCACCCTCCTCCTCAGGTTTGAAATATCAGCTTTCACAGATATACATGCTCTGGCAAAAAAAGAAAACATTAAGTGCATCTGATGAAGAAAAAAACAGCAGGTGGGRGCAAGTTATATAACACTACAGGTCAATTAGATGAGTGATAGTTCACAGACTAGTAACACAGGAAGAAAACAAACTATAGTTGAAAAAATCCCTGTAAGTACCTAAAATGGCACCTCTGCGAAGTTTTATTTGCATAAACAAAGTTAACATCACTGTTTTAGGACAGTGAATATATTTATATATACTTAACATATACCTGACGCTACTGGCACCAAACCCACTTTATGGAAAAACTAAGACATTTGGCATTTTGCTGTAGAGCCATAAAATCATATACAAGCATTGTCCAGTCCTGCAGCTTGTAGTGTCATGAAGTCTTTTGTACTGAGAATTAACAGAAGAGGGAAAGGATATTACTTTGGGTTAGTCAACCCAATTAATATTTTGCTCCCCCCAGCTTTGAGTCCAGTGTTAGGTTTTATCTCACAGTTTATTAAACACCAGGCAGTGAAGATTTAAGGAAGACTCGGGTCATGGTTTAATTGTATGGTGGTTTTGGCATGAGTACCACCATCTTGATTCCTACTCCTTCTGCCCAACCATGGGCAGCTTTTTCTCTGCACAGAGGTTGAGAGGGCAGTTTCTTACAGTAAGAACAAACAGCAGCGGTACATTGGTGGGAGTCCTTATCCAGCCTTCCCGCCCTGATTGATGCAACAATGGAAAACAGTTTTGCAGGTTTTCCATTTGGAAGTGGCATAAACAAATGGGGTTTCCTGGGAACAATTTTTTCCATTTCCAAGGGTGTCCATTATTTGGAAATCTTTCTCTCTTCCTGAACAGAAGAAAGCCATTCCTTAATGTTCTGTGTGAGACAAGACTTCTTTATAGGTCATTTAAACATATCATATTCTTTCAACTCTTTTGAGCTTTTAGAAGTTTCATTCAGTGTTGAAAGTTAGAGTATCTYGAGAGGGTGGCTGAACCTTTTCAGTTTAGACACCTATCTTAGCGTGAGATGAACAGCTCTTGGAAGTATTTATCTGTTCCTATTGACTCTAGATAGGTAGCTCAGTTCACATGTGTTATTTTAAATTGGTTAAAGTCATCAGAGAGGAAACTCAGCCATTGGTATAATTTGGTAAGAATTATGGGATGCCATAAACTGAAACACTTGAAAGTCTTTTGAAGCATCCATCTGTAGTTCTCTCATGGCCTCGAATGCAAGTGGTTCTGAAAAGGACCTTCTTGTTTCCTTTTTTCATGCAGATTTTCTGCTGGAAAACATCCTTTGGTCCCTCAGAAATTTAGACTTTCCAATGGCAAATATATAACAAGCAAAACACAATTATTTCCCTAGTTTGGTAAGACTTAATGATGTATCAGGATGAGAAAATATGTTAGACTAAACAGCTGGAGAGAAAGGCAAAAGATCATTATTATTTCACTGCTTGTGGTGGCACCCAAAGCRAAGTGTTTAGCAAAGCACTTTTCAAGCAAAAGAAAGCATAATCTTTGTTGTCCGCAGTTCACAGCAAACTATTATCCAATACAGAAGAAAAGGGCTTTGTATAATGTATGTAATAGTATGCTAACTATAGATAAACCATAAAGCCCATTGTCTAGTGCATTTTAGATCAGAAACACAAAAGCTAAATAGCCATATTCAAATGTGCATATTCTAAACTACTGTACCTAATTAAAATGAAGCAATGATTGTTGAGGTGAATAAGAAAGAGTAAGATATGAAAATCTGGAAAAAGAAGTGTGCTTATGCCATTTTCATCCATCATCCCAGTTCCCTTGTGATATGGTTTTCCTTTCTTCTCAATGTATTATGAATTTCAGAAAGGAAGATATGTAATGAATAGTTTCAAAAAAATAGAGATAGCAAGAGTCTGCCAAAGGGAAGTCAGATGTGTGACATTGAAGCTACATTGAGAGAAGATCACTGACTTCCTGAGAACTCTGTTAGTAAAAAAATAAATGCGTGGAAGAAGTCAGACAAAAAAAAAAAAAAAAGGAGAGAGAAAGACGTCCCTTAAGAATACAGAGTTATCTGGAAGATGTTTGCTCAACTAAGGTAAAAAGAGAGAGAAGAAAGAAGGACCCTGAAGTGTCATGAAAAGGCTCTCCACAGCAGTAGGTCAGGTAGACCTGTTTTCAGTGACAGGAAGAACTATAAGTCATAAATTCTTCAGGGTAAATCCATCTAAAAAGTTCRTGCTCCAGCTTCTGTGTGAAGGARAGATTATTTTTTCACTTTAAAAATCAGTCTTCAGATGAGGGAGCCAGGGGAACACAGAGGTAGAAGGGCAGAAGTTACAGTTCAGCAGTAGCAACGCTTTGCAAGTATGTTTTGTATGAGGGTAGACTATAGACTAAGATAGAAATGTGAATGCCTCTCTCTCCTCTTTCCCCAAAAAGCTAGCTTTTGTGCAAACAAATGAATGACAGTTACAGTGATTCACGTTTGTCTGACCCCTTGAATATCAGGGTACATAAGTGCCTCATGGGCTTACTTCAGGCTRTTGACAGCTTGGTGGCAGAAGCAGACTTGCAGGAGGCAAATGCCTTGCTTTTCCCCAACTTCTGGCCAGCTGTCAGCTTGCCTATGGCCAGGAAATTTCCTTTGTATTCTACATTGTTACAGATGATCTTAACTCTACTTAGARAATGAGTCTATTAGTGGCCATACGACATTATGGGTTTTAGTTCCCAGCCTTGTCTTTTTGTTCACATTTGTAACCAGCAATCTGAATTCTTTCTTAAGGAATTCTTCACTAGACAGGCAGCTTTCTGAATGTAAAGAAAGCAGCAAAATCTTTAAAATGTCTAGCTTTAAAATTTAAAGTGAAATACACTGCAGCACTTCTATGCTTTTCTGGCTTATTAACACATGTTTTCAGCTCTCGTTATTGTTGTATAAATTCARCCTCCATGTAACTTATTTTGACTTAAAGGGATCTTTCCCAGGAATGCAGTTAACTCTACAYGTCTCTACTGTGGCTGAGGTTTTCTGCAGGAAGTTTGAGATTGAGTCAGTGATGATATCTATGAATATGTTGTGCTTACAGCAGAAGGAAATCAGTTATTCTCAGAAGGGAGCTATTTGGGAGAACTAAAAATGGATGGGAAAAGGAGAAGGGGAAGCCTGGAGCAAATGAGAGGAATAATGGAATTTGGGGGGGTTGTGGAGAAAGAATGATGGGTCTTTTTCTCCTAGAGATTTCCTCRATGTTAAATTATTGCAGTGCCCTTAAATCAAGTGAGACAACCTTCAGGATGGCCTGCTTTGGAATATGGCAGCCTGACTGCAGAGTAAAGTGTTTCAGCAGGAGCCTGTGAGACTAACATTTTCAGCCAGATGGGAGCTAAAATTCCAAATATTGCCTTTTCATGCCTGAAGAAAATCTTCAGTGTTTTGGATACTGCTCCTTCCATTTTGTAAACCTGCTGCCAGATTAAGCATTCATCTGAAGTGCCCAACCTCAACCCAGGCAGAAGGGGCAGGTGGAWGGATGCTTTCAGGCAGGGGTCTGTGGAATGTGTTCTGCATCATGGTTCAGGATCYTCACCTTGCATTTATTGTCTTATGCCRGGTTTTGAAGCATGGAAATTCCATTGCCTACAGATCTAATTATCGTGTCTCCACTTATYGTATACTCAGCCATATTTACTCCCRTTACATAGACATCTGTAAGAAGGCCCCCATCTCTGTAGCTTGTATTCATTATATATTCCTATGTAGAATTGTTTCCTCCTGTTAACAATTCACAACTCATTTTCTAATCTTCCCTTAAGGTAACCCTCACTCTTTCCATTTACCTAGCAGTAAGAGACACACAGGTGCTGGAAGACTAAGCCACAGTGMTAAAACCTGATAAAGATGGTTTTGTGAAGCTCTGAATTAAAGAAGATATGAATTTTGTGCTTCCCCCTGTGGATATGTTTTTCTCCACATTTCCTTACACCTAGAGTTACATTCAGTTAAACTACCATTGTGTTCAGAAAACTATAATGAAGGCATTGGARTTGTGTGGCAATTCATCAAAATTTTCTTGAAAAGAGCAAAGATTTTCTGCCTTGAAAAAGCTGTAAAGTCTTCATACAGCTCCTAGTATTCAGGAAGAGATGGTCTCTCCTCTGGATTTCTCCACTGATGTTGGATCAGTCTCCTTTCCCCTGTCTGRCCTCTCTGGTGGAATAGGGAGGATGGTTTACAGAATGAACCCAGCATGACAGCAGGTTGTAAGCCATGTACAGAGATACCATTATGACTTCTCTAAATTTTATGATCGATGTTGGTAGAAAAATGGAGCTTTCCTCCAGAAATACAGTTCCTTTYCTCAGCTTTTGCCGCTAATCCCAGTTTTTGGAGGAGCTGTGGTTCAGCAAGTGTTGGTGTTTTCAAACTGACCATTGGGTCAGCTATGGTGGGAAACAGTCGGGAGGGGACTGGGAGCCGGGCACTGAGTGTGGTGACGTAGTAGGCAGGATAGAGGCTCACCACTTAGGAAGCTGTGATCACTTCTGCTGTCACAGTGCATCCTTTACAGCTGTGAGCCAGATGTGAGCCAGGTGTGCCCAAAAGCTGGACCYTGAACACTCTGCCAGGGAGTATGTGTGTGTGGGGGGTCATAACTGAGTGAGAAAGGGGAGCCTTGTTACCTCTTGTCCCAGGAAGGGACCAAGGGGTGACGGTGTGSTGTGGAGAACTGGCAGTCTTGGCTCCTGTTGATCATTTTGCAACTGTCTGTGCTTGCCCTGGTCTATTCTGTTGAAATCCCTTTGTGCAAACTTGTTGCTTGTGAACAGGGAGGAACTTCTCAACACCTTAATGTTGTCATTCATATTCTCAGCTATCAATCTCTCTTCCTTAGCCACTYCAGACCCATCATGGCCCTCAGGCTCTGCTGGCACCAACATTTGTGTTGTTGGTCAATGGGCTGGGTCAAGAAACTCATCTGTTGGAGGGGGGGAATAAAGCCTTCTTTCTGCAGAGCTTTTCTTCAAGTCAGCCATTGTCCTGCTCCAGTTCGTCACCCAGCACAGAGCAGGAGGTGTGGAGGGGCTGCRGAGAAGGGTGATGGTGAATACGCTTGTGACATCACAGCTGTGGTATTTTTGTTAGGAACCTGTAAAAGTGGGACCTATACTTTCATGTGCCAGACACAAGATCTCTGCAGGGCATCATGGACTGAGCACCAAGGGTCCTCACAGTCCTGGTTCCCATGGGCTGCCCTGTGCTGCAGCTCATGGTGTGGTGCTGTGGACCTGATGCACTGCTGACTTATTTAGCCAAAGCTGGAGTCTATGCAGATATGATTTCATTCCTAGTGGGGCCTAAGCTAGCTTGATTAAAAGGTGGTCATAYGCTTTTTCAGATCTTCCTGTGGAGTCGTGCCTCTTTTTCCCCTTTGTGGGAAAGATTATAAGGAGTGTTTTTGTGCTTCTCCAGAGCAGAAAGTGGTTTCAAGCCAGCCTAAATGCTAAATATAATAAAGGCTACATGCAAAAGAAAGCAATTGAATGGCTAATATTAGCATAAGTGTAATGAGGGTCTAAGGTAAGGAGGGACTGGAAGTGGTATCCTATTGGGAGCAGAAGGGTCATGAAACCTTGCTGGTTTTAATGAGATCCTGTTCAGTGAGTGACTGGAATAGCTTGCAAAAGCAGGGAGTGGATAAGATCCTTTCTGGAGCTGAGTGTGGGGGGACTGATCCACCTCCTCAGCTGTAAAGCACAGGTAAAGTAAAAGCGAGTGCAGAGCAAAGCCAGAAGAGCTGCCTGGGGTAATCCTCTTTTATTAGGACAGGCACCAGAGGTAAGTATTTCTGTAGTTAAGGGAATGGTTGGCTCCCTTCCCCTTCYCCCCAGTTTTGCTTTCATAAATTAGGCCCCTACTCTTATGCACTGGTAACCTCTTGATTATTCTTGAGAGGGGGGAAACGGCTAGTATGTATACTCAACCATTAYGTTGAGCACTGTATAGTATTGATAAACAATATGGTCAATGATTAGACAACTGTGTGGTGCACATACAACCTTTGTGCTACTGTTTCTGAGTGGAATTCATTGTTATTACGCTCATTGTAAGGAGAGAAAGACAATCCGTAAACCTCCAGGTTTCTCGGAATCTTTTAGATCACAATTGTAAATGTGAATGCAAAATCCATTTACAAATGTGTATTGATAAATGAAGTATTATTTAGGAATTAATTTGCCTTCATGTTTACATTACTGTGTGTGTGAATTACAGTACTATAAAAAAATCACTGAAAAAAYATGTAGTCTTAATTATGAATAATATAGCAGCATCTGGGAAGCTTAGGAAGTGCCAACATGAGAGCCGATGTCATTTTGGTTTAAAAGCTGGAACACTGGTTTCTAATACAGAACATCTTTCTTGCATATTTTATAGCTCTGGGAACTAGCTATGTCAAACCTATTCAAAGCTTATGACTTGCATAAATGTTCATGGCATGAATTAGAAGGTAAGATTTTTAAGAACATGTTTAAAGTTAATTGCTTTAGGTTAGATATCTCTACAGGACATTTAGCAATAAAAAGACAGAGGTGCTTTARTGGCAGAAGGAGCATAATCACAAAAGAGAGACTGTTGTCGGAGTAGTGGATCAGTTATGCAAGGCRATTCTAAACAATCATATCAACTAGCTTGGTCTTTGCCAGGCAAAAATGCAAATTTTGATCATAGCAAACCCAAACAGATTAATCTAGCCCTATTCTAATTGCACAAAAGGCTACATCTACTCATGAAAGATCTTTAAATGTCTTTTTTTGMAACCTAGTCTGAGAGAAATAATAAAAAAGAAGAATTTTCAAGGAAGTAAATACAGTTGAATACTGTTTTTGTTGAAATAAGAATGCACTAGCCTCATCATACATTATCCATTTCATAAAACTTACATAGTTTTCTTAGTTGTATGAATTTCCAGGCATAAGCACAGAAATCGTAACTCTTTAATAGTTAAAAAAAGTGCCTAGACATAGAGATTAGAAGTCGCAACAATATGTATGTCTGCACAGTTTTGAAATAGTAAGAGAAAGCAAAACATAGTGCAGAACATATAACTTCGTTACAGATCACGACAGGGAACGGTGAAACCCAAGTCAGACTRTTTTTCATGCTTCCTTTAAATAAGAGATGCGGCTTCCCTTCTGTGCGCTTAATGGAAAACAGTGACTTGTTAATGATGATTATTTCAGGAAAAGTCACACCCCTCCACGTCCTTTCTCAGCCTTCATCTTTCAGATTGGCTATGTTAAATCTGTGGATGAAAATACTCAAAGAATGTGGGTCATTCTTATCTGGCATTTTCCCCAAAGAAGARAAGATATTTTCTTTCCAGCCAGGGCGTGATGGCGATGGCAGAGGAAGGCACTCAGCTCCTGTTCATGCCCGAGCACAGAACCACGCGGTCGCGGTGGGGTTTGTGCTGACCAGGGGGCAGGTGCCACCTGGGGAGCCGTGCGAGGGGGCAGACCCAAGGCCCCATCAGGGTTACTCCCCTCCGTCCTTCCACGCTGCAGCCTGTGCAGTGAAAACAGAAGATTTGGACAGGTATTATGCTATCTGCCTGTGGCTCAACGGGGCTGGCTGTTTTCACTATAGTGGAGATCTACTTATGTCAACAGTGCTAGATGGTATAATGTGCCAGTTAGTTAGTAACAAAAATAGTTTTAAAAAATTGCATGAGAAAGGGTAAGTAGAAATTCTGAGTACTTTACAAACAGCTTAAAATGCAGCATCAGCAATGGCATTTTAGTCCTTTTAGTATTACCAAGCCAGTGCACCACAGAGACAAAAAATCATGTTGGATTTTTGGAGGTGCTGATCTGTGCAAGAACGCAAAATATCAACTTAATTTAAATAATTTTAGTCCTGACAGTATATAGGCCAAAAATACCACAGCTTGGCTTTCTAATCCCGTGCTGAGTTTGCAGCGTTGGTAGTTAGAAAGCAGATTTGTACTTATAAACTGTGCAGAGTTGGTAAGAAATCATTGAGAATATTCAAAGAACAAGAGGAATATTTTGGCTTGCACTTTCCTGGCTAGAATCTTATTTTTATCCAACTCTTCTTATTATGATCTGTCCATAAAATTAAGCTCCCTCTTCTCTATGTCTCCATACCAGTAGACATCTTTTTTTAGATCTACCCAAACTATTTTGGCCTTGTTTACACATTTCATCTTCACATAGAGTTTTTAAACTTGAACTATGATCTTTTTATTAGCCAAGAAAAACAGGAAATGCTTTTCAGAAAAAAGAAAAACATAACCGGAAGATAATTATCATAATTAATTAAATCAAGTACAAGGAGTACTTAGCTCTGAGTTTTGGTAGCAGACATCTCAGGCTAAAACACATTCCTGCAGAGAATCTCATTCTCATAAAATTAAGTCTAAGTTCCTTTCCCTCCAACCYAATTATAGCAAGTCCTTCTGAATTCTGGCCATGTTGTCCCTGAAGAGGAGCATAGGGCTTCTGCTCACAGGAAAAGGGATTTCAGAGACACAGCTAAGATAAATTCAGTTGTGCAAAAATTTCAAAATGATATATTGTTGATTGAAAATTTTATTCATTTGTATCTGCTGGCAAATGTAACAGTGAAATGAGGTGCAAAATTTATTTGGTTAGGTACAGTACAGATGAAGTGTATAACAGAACTGGCCCAACTGGCCCAACACATTTTTTAATATTCATAAAAATATTAAATTGACTCTATCCCTCACCATGTTCCCTCTTCCTTTTCCTACTGCCAGAAAGGCTAGATGCAATATGTGGATACCTAGTAAAACTGCACATSTTATTATAAGGTACAATTATATGTGTAGGATTACATGTCATACAGAAGTCTGCATAGAACAGGGAATAAAGAATCTTAYTGAAGAGAATTAACAAGATTCCAAAATATGATAAATTCTGTATCTAAAACCAAAATAACCTTCTAAATAATTTTTACCTAATCAAGAAAAAAWTGAGCAAATACTCCAAATGACAATGGAGCTTCTTCGATACTCCATTGCACTCTTTACCATAAGATGCAGACCATTCAAAAGAAAGCTTCACTGTTCTTCATTATTTGRTTATTGAGACATCTACTGTATATTTCATTATGAAACAACAAAAAAGGCAGCAATTCTTGGAAAACAGATCTAGTTTTATCATGATTTTCTGAAGTTGGTGAAGGAGTTCTGCCTTTATCTTCTTTAATCAAATTTTTGTATTTTAGTTTGTGTGTGTGTGTGCGTAACAGCAATATTACTCTCACTTAGTCTTTTCATAGAATTTCCTCCTTACTTCAGGAACAACAGCAGCTGAATTACCATCATTCTTACTGTGTTTATGTCCAATAGATTACAAGTCTCTGTGGATCAGGGATAGTACAGAGCTATAGGCAAGCAGGACAACTGAAATCAGTGCACAGAGATTGAAGTTATTTTAGTTCCTAGAGGCTTTGCATGTCTTTTCAAATATAAAATAATTTCTCTGTAGAAGCATGACATTTCATGACTAATTAAAATGCATTCTGCAGGCCCCTAGAGAGTTTATCTGTCAGTTTGCTTACCTATCTTCAAATTTAAAAAGCCTTTAAAATTATGACCTCCTAATGGATTTTAAAAGCCAAGGATATTCAAGATTTATATTTTTCAKATGTTTAATATCTGATCATGTTAAAAAGCCCCTGACATCTCTTACAAAGTTGGGGACTGCATAATATACATTCAGGGATGTCTTATAACATTCTTATAGCTTGGGTAAAGCAAGCAGTGAACACATCTGTAACAAAGGGAAGATTAAAGACCTAATTATTTGTATTTGTGCTTGCAAGGGAAAAAAACCAAGTCACATCATATCTTGTTAAATAATGTGTACGTATATAATTCATACAGCGGCTATAAATGCTACACGTGTGCTGGTTTTGGCTGGGATAGAGTTAATTTTCTTCATAGTAGCTAGTATGGAGCTATGTTTTGGATTTGTGCTGAAAACAGTGTTGATAACACAGGGATGCTTTAGCTACTGCTGAGCAGTGCTTACACAGAGTCAAGGCCTTTTCTGCTTCTCACCCCACCCCATCAGCAAGTGGGTGGGGGGTGCACAAGAAGCTGGGAGGGGACACAGCCGGGACAGCTGAYCCCAACTGACCAAMGGGATATCCCATACCATATGACATCATGCTCAGCATATAAAGCTGGGGGAAGAAGAAGGAAGGAGGGGACGTTTAGAGTGATGGCGTTTGTCTTCCCAAGTAACCGTTACACGTGATGGAGCCCTGCTTTCCTGGAGATGGCTGAACACCTGCCTGCCGATGGGAAGCAGTGAATGAATTCCTTGGTTTGCTTTGCTTGCATGYGTGGCTTTTGCTTTATCTGTTAAACTGTCTTTATCTCAACCCACAAGTTTTCTCACTTTTACCCTTCTGATTCTCTCCCCCATCCTACCAGGGGAGAGYGAGCGAGTGGCTGYGTGGTGCTTAGTTGCTGGCTGGGGTTAAACCACAACAACATATTATATATGTATTTATGTATTTATGCATTTATGCATTTATGTAACTTAAAAGCACAGTTGGATAAATTTAAGTCCTAGTCAAACTGAGGACAGATAGGAATGATGGGAAGGAGGCAGAAATAAAAGAAGAGAGAGGAAAACAAACACTCAGGGTATTGTTGTAAGAAACTGTCCTGCTCTGAGCGTGTGATGGATCAGCTCGTCAGGAAAGACCTGCCACTCTGCCATTGCCAACCAGGGTGGAGGGAGCCGCCGCATGGTGGTGTCTTGGCTCAGATGCAAGCTCAGATATGGRAGCTAATGCACAGGCTAGAGGCAGGAGAATTGTTCCTGCATGAGCACCATCAGGTTATCGGGCTGGAAAGAGGATCCTGAAGCCAAGAAGAGGTGTATCCCAGGTGTGAACATTGCTCATGGTGGGGGGCTGAGGCACACGGGAGAGGGAGAATGTAGAAACGGGAGGTGTTTGCTGAAGGACAGCTTGCACATCCCTCCTGTCCCTGACACGTGTCACAGTTGCTGTGTCCTCTCGCATGCTTAGACAACTGCTGTCCTACAGGACCTCAGAAAGTGTGATGCACATGTGCTGTCTGTGGGAGAGGTGAATGCAGTCCCCAGCTGAGTTGGCCAAGTGCTATTTTGGTTCTTTGCAGTCAGAGGAGGAAAAAATTGCATGTAATCTGTAAGAGTGTCTGTTTATATTGCTTYTCTCTTCCCCTCTTCTTGGAGACATCTCAGGGCTGTATTTGAAGACAGCAGAGCTGTCTTCTCTGGGTGTTGAAATGATTTACTGGAATGCCACCACTCAGCCCAGCGACCACGTGACCGCAGAGGATGCCTGCAGCGGGGGCAGAACACTGTGGATGTTTAGTGAAGGAAAAATCAGACTCAGCGTAGATTTTATCTTCTTCAGTGAATAAATAGCCCTTTCAGGAGCAAAATGTTACCAGTTCATGGAGCATCTCCAGAAACAGGCTTCCATTTTTGCACAAGACACAGAGGTGACCCTAGGGAAGGATTTTTTCACTTGATATCTGATTCATCTTATTTTCAGTTCTTCTGCTTGCCATTACGGCCATTTCCTGCCAGGCCATGGCTTCAGTATCAACTCTTACATTTGTAAGAATAATTTTGCTCTACATTGGTGCTTTTAAGCCAGATACAGAAAGGATTTTTTCAGGTATTTGGGTGGTGGAACAGCCCTCACTGACATCCACAGAAGGTCTCTTGTTGGCAACAACAGACGTAGATGTTGACATTTTAGGTGGGATTCATCCCACTCACCTGAAAAACAGGCCACTCTTATAAGCTACTCAACTAAAGAAAGGCTACTTTGCAGAGTGATTCATCCCATCTTAAGACGAGTAGCTGATCCTGGAGGTGTTGTCTTTCCCAACTACTGTGAAGGCAGCTGGATTGCTAAATGGAGCTCAGCATGTAACTCAGATGGTTGAAGACAGCTGAGATGAAAGCCTTCCCTTAAGTGCAAAAATGTCCAGATACAGATGTGTGGGTAGGATGCTGAAACTCAACCTTCTTCTGAATCAAATCTTTCATGCTCTGCAGTTTTATGTCTTTTCCTGTAACCACAAAAACCATACAACCTCAGTGTGTTAAAGCATCAGATCAAAAGACATCCAACTCTCTAACAAATTAAGATTAACAATGCAATGACTGGCACATCTGCTGAATTTCACAGGCCTTATTTTAGATCTACACGAGTTTCCACTTACAACTTCTTAGTGCAAGCTGCACAAGATGAAGATGTTTAATTGCCTATCTGCAGCAGAGAAGCAACTCAGATGAAATTATGCTGTCTTATACCCCCAGGATAAAAGCCCTATATTCTTCCCAGGATACCTGTCCCTGCTTCCACTGCCTGTGCATTTCCTTCTTGCCCTTTGACCAGGTCTTGACTCAGCCATGCCGGTCTCTTGCCTTCCTTTCCTGATTTCTTACACCTGGGGATTGAGAGCTCTTGCGTTCTATGGAAARCGTTTGTTCTGCTCCCTTGTCCCTGAAGGCAGTTTYCCAGGGAGTCCTATTGACTAATTCCTTGAACAGCTGGAAGTTYGCTTTCCTAAAATTCTTAGGGTCCTGACTTTACCCTTYGCCTCACCCATATTTCTCAGGACTGCAAACTCCAGCAGTGCATGATGACTGCAGCCCARGCTGCCTCCAATCCTGACATCACCGATTAGCTCACTTGCATTGGTGACCATCAGATCCAGTATCACATCCTCTCTGGTAGGGCTGTCTATTACCTGGCTTAAGAAGTTATCCTCCATGCATTCCAGGAGTCTCCTGGATTGCCTACAGCTCACCRTGCTACTTTTCCAGCAGATGTCAGGGTGGTTGAAGTCCCCCAGCAGGACAAGAGCCTGCGAGCGTGATGCCTCCTGTAGMCGGAGTAAGAAGGCTTCGTCAATAGGCTCCCCTTGATCTGTAGTAGACACCAACCACAAGGTTCCCTTTGTTGCCTCAGTCTCTAATTCTTACTCATAAGCTTTCAACCTGCTCATGGCTATTCTTCAGAAATAGCTTTTCACACTCTATCCATTTCTTGATRTAGAGGGCAACCCCTCCACCCCTCCTTCCTTGCCTGTCCCTTTTGAACAGCCTGTAGCCGTTGATAGCTGCATTCCAGTCATGGGATTCATCCCACCAAGTTTCAGTAATGGCAACTAGGTCACAGTTTTCTAGCAGCATGGTGGCTTCCAACTCCTCCTGTTTATTGCCCATGCTGCATGCATTGGTGTAAAGACACTTCAGCTGGGCTTTGGCTGTGTCACCTTCTTAGAGGAACACCCCTTAGTTCCTTGAGATATTTCACTGGTGTTTCCCTGTTGGGGGCAGCCTCTGGCTCATCTCTGTAAGACTTCMAGTGTGCTCCAGTGTAGCCAGCACGTCCCAGACCAACAGGCTGAGGGCCCTCGCTAGCACCCCATCCCTCTAACCTTGGTGTGTCATCCCACACCTTGTCAYGGGCAAGCCTGATATCATCCCCCTCYCCCTTCAAGTTTAGTTTAAAGCTCTGTCAATGAGCCGTGCTAACTTGTGAGCCAAGACCATCTTCCCCCTTTGAGAAAGGTGAATCCCATCGGACGCCAGCAAGCCTGGTGCTGTGTAGGCCATCCCATTATCAAAAAAGCCAAAATTGTGGCAGTGACACCAGCCACAGAGCCRTGTATTAATAGACTGGATGTGTCYGTTTCTTCCAATGTCACCGCCTGCAACTGGAAGGARAGTGGTAAAAATAACCTGTGCTCCAGACTCCCTTACCAACCGTCCCAAYGCCCTGAAGTCTCTTTTGATTGCCTTTGGACTACACGGTGTGGCTTCATCACCACCCACATGGAAGAACAGTAATGGGTAATTGTCTGAGGGCTGTACCAGGCTAGGAAGTTTCCTAGTGATGTCCTTAACCMGGGTCCCAGGGAGGTAGCGGACTTCCTTAAGARGAGGGATATTGGACCCTCTGATCCCCTCAGAAGGGAGTTGCTAAAACCCGTCTTTCCTTCCTCCACCTCGTGGAGGTGGTAGTGATATGGGGTAGGCCTTTCTGACCCTGGCAACACCTCTGGTGTAGGTGGACCGTCATCCACATCATCCGTTGACTGGCCTTCCACATCCAGAGTCTCATACCTGTTGTACAGAGGCACCTGGGAATGTGAGGTGGGCAAGGARGGGGTTYGCCTGCTGCCCCAAGCATGGACTTGCCTCCATTCACTCCTTTCCTTTAAGCTACTGCCTTCAGCCTGGCTGGGGGAAGATACAGGATCCCCTTGATCTCGTGTTTTTTCTGGTGGCTGTTCATGTTTCTGTCTCAGGGAGGGCAGAGCAYGGTTTCACCAGTCTGTCTCTTTCTCAGACTCCSTGATGCTCCTTAACCTTCSTACTTCCTCYCATAGCTCTGCCASCAGGCTGAGCAGATYGTCCACCTGGTCACACCTCACACAGCTGTTCTTACWACTGCCATCCATTACCAGTGAAAGGCTCTGGCACTCCCTGCAGCCYGAGACATGGAAAATTCTTCTGAAATTCTTCCRGAAAAATTTTTTTGAAAGGAAGTTTCAGATATTTCATGCCTCTGCCCTCCTACAATGTTGTTAGCCAGTGTAGTGGRTGCCTCTGACTCTCTTGGGTAGCTTCTTAAAGAAGAAAGTAGCYGCCTTTTCTCTGCGTCACCCTTGGCGGGGATGGGGTCAATCCTCCTGTTGTCCCAGAGTTCCCCCCCTGCTGCTTGCCTGCCCTGTGCTTGCTTTGCTCCTCCTGGCCACATGAAAGCTTTCACACCCCATGGTGCAAGGACAGCTGGATCTCTCTACCAGGGCCTCCCTGCAGAACGGCCAGCCGTTGTTTCCCTGCTCCTCCGGGGGTGGGAGCACCTCATCCCCACCCAGTACCTCTCAGGGACTCTCAGGGACTCTCAGGGACTGCAGTGTTGCTGTTGGCATCATTTCCAGGAACCAGGCAAACTTTAATGATCTTTACTTGTGATGGAGAGTTGAGCACGGAGAATGCAGGCTCTGAAGGAACGTCTCATCTTTGAACTTGCGCCCTGCTCTGTTGCTGAGCATGATGTTATCTGAAGCTCAGGCAAGGAAGACGGAGCTGGTTGAGGACATGCTGGACTGCTTCTGAAAGAGCCCGTAGAGCAGAAAATAGAGTGTTACTTAGGATGGGAACAATAAGAAGTTTGTTGAATCAGGCAGGAGTTTTGTTACACCTCAGGTGATGATAGTAAGTTGAACAAAGTAACATTGTTCCTGTTCGGTGGACTCTGTTAATATTCATTATGTTTTCTCACTGATATGTAAAAAATAGCTTATTTGGATTGAAACGGTTATATGGTTTCTCTTATGAAATGAAATGTATGATCATGTTTATTTTCCAATWTTTTTTTTTTCACATATGGAAAACATTTCTAAGAATTCATATACCAACAAGACACAAGAAACCRTAACTGTATGCTTGAATGAGGAACAGACAGAAAACAAGCTGAGTCCTTTGGGAAGAACTTCATGGCAGAAACTGTATTTCTTCTAGTTAGGATTATGAATTGCTTGGACCAGTAAATTAACCTGGGAGAGCATCGAGGAGGTTTGTATTTGGTTTTGGAAGATGGGTTTACTTGGGAGCAAATAGAAGAATCAAAGCATTTACAGTAGGGACTATATAAGGGTGGCTATTCATACAACAGAGCCTGAAGGATCACTGAGTTGAGGGATCCATGGATAGATAAGATAATATTTATATCCCACACCTCAAAAATACAGTTTCTAAAACAAAATATGTTCCATATTGTTACAAATGAAGACCAGAACTCTTCTTTCAATAGCAAGAAGTTTGCTGAGTTTTGGATTTAGACTTAGCTGTGTTTCCATAGCACCCAGACACTCCAATGAGGACAGACCTCATTATTTGGTGTTGCACACTCACAGACCAAGAATGAGAATGAAAATTGATGGGGAATTGGGCACCCAGGGAAAACAAGGTGTTGGCACAAGGGAGTCCTCCCACCAAATTCGGTAATTTGGATTGCTGTCTCACACATTTTTGTTTCCTGCATGGGGCACTGTATTCAGTATTGATCTTAATTGATTTTTGCTGTCCTGTTGCATCCTGCTAGCTATTCCCACTGCTATAGAGGTATATTCTCCTGTCATGGACCGCTGAAAAGGCCCAATAGTCAGAAACTGCTGCCTGTGTATACATGGCAGGGCTGATGGTGCGTGTATGAAGGATCCCCCATCCTCAGGGGCTGGATCGGCTGTCCAGGAGATTGTTCTTTGTACAGGTACCTACACAGGAGGTGAACCCAGGGCTTTTTGATCTCTTGAGATGACCTGGAGTTGTGGGGCATTGAATGTAAACATTAACTACTAGGTGGRCTTGTATTGTTTCTTGGTAAACTCCCCCAAACTGCCTGCATACTATAATCTCTATCA